>JAHZMY010002361.1:0-14515 GCA_027743915.1 Seira sanloemensis | reverse complement strand
TGATTCTCCGAGAGTTTTAATGCAGACGCAATAAAAATGATAATCTTTATATATAAGTATGTATGTTTGTAGCATCAAAACTCATACATATGTATCACCATTTTACCATTTCTCTTTTTTTGGGTGATGAAGGTGACGGGATGAGAAAAAACGTTCGAGTTCTGATTCATAGGACATGAGCACCAACAGGGCTAATCTGTATTTTTTTCGCTCCTCTTTCACCTGAACGATCTTACAGAGATTTGATGCGGATTGCGAAATCCTATTAGCTGGCGAGTGTGCCAACCTGCCAAGTGCAGGTTTTTCCCAGGCCTTACTTAATCGGTTTCCTGTTGAATAATTAAGTGGGATTAGCGAAATGGAGATCCGTCTTTGAGAGGCTCAGTTGTGAGTACAATTACAGGGTCGATCGGTCTGGTGCCAATAATAATAATGACTAAAATGAGCTCTGTGGCAATTTAGGCCACTACTGTGAAAAGAGTGGACTGACTCGACTGCACACATCTTCATGGACCTCTTTGAGCTGATCTCATCTCCTCAGAATGTATTGATTGTTCTCTCACTTTTTTGCATCGTGATGAAACATTGCCACATTCAAATGTCAAGGTGGACATTAATCTTGATAAAACTGTAAATAGCCCGACATGTTGTTCCACATCAACGGGCATTAAGGTGATGACAAGTGAGCACATTTTTTTCTCTCGAGCTGTGTGATGGTTTCTTCGTCGTCGTTCCACTCAAGACTGAAAAGTCGACCTCTCTGAAATGGGAAAAAGGAGGGTTACTTAACGGGCATGAGCAGATGAGCTCTCCTCACCTCTCATCCATTCTCGTTTCTCCAATCACAAGCGTCAAACAATGGGAAAAACGACGGATTGTCAGAGAGGTGGTGGTGAAAGATGGCGAAATTATGATTTCAAAGGAAGAAGAAGAAGCGAAAAAAAGATTGATCGGGTACAACCCGACACCGTGGTGAGTGATAATGATGCACTCCGCATTGTTCCACAAGGTTGACACCGACACATCGACTGCATTCATGGTCCAACGCTGACACGTCTCTCGAGAGAAAGGTAGAGGATCATTATCATTTCCCAGTCCCATTGTTATCCTTATTGCATGTAATAAGGTCAGAGATAGCATGTTCGAATAGAGATTACGATACCCTTTTTTTGGCAAAGGCCCGGCCAAGAGAGAGACAAGTGTGAGCTATTTGGTGCAGCGGAGAATTGTTATCACTCAAGGAAGTAATTCATAGCAATGATATTGATGACATAAGGCTAATAGAACTATTGACAAGGAAGGCAAAAGATCTCGGTGTGAAGAAGGCAGCAGCCCATAGAACTCGAGATTCCTACTCGTACAGAGTTTTAAACATTCTTTTATGAGCAATATAAATATAACAACATTTTCGGCCTGCCCAGCCCTCGTATATGCATCTCGTAAAACCTGTGGCTCACATCCATATATTGAGGAAAAGAGCACGCATAAATGAGCTAATGTCCATTTTAATTTTGGTTTGAGAAAGTAGAGTTTTTCTCAACGAGAGAGGGGAGTGAACGATTCGTGGTAGAGTTTGAATTGCCAATAAAATGCGAAATGAGGAAATGCAGCGAGTCGTGCGCTCCACAACAGAATGATATTTTTTCTATCTCTCACTCCGCTATTGTGCGGTAATTGCACGAGGGAAATATATAGTAAAGCAAATTCTGAAAAGAGTTTCTGATTCTCACGTGTGGAGAGGTGATTGATGGACCTGTGAGTCCTGTCATATTTTTCGGGAACAGAGAAAAGGGAGCCTACGAAGTACGGGATTTTTTGTGTGCATACACAAATATGGATGTTTTTTTTATTGGTGGACACGTCTCTTTCTCTATCTGCACATGTGTGTAGTGAGATAGAACGGTGCTCTTCTCGCGAACACAGATCTTTCCATCCGTCATCAGAAAGTCGTCATCAATCAGCCAAGATTTCATACTTGACTCGGGCATTCTTCTCACAATCACTGGCTGACGTTTATTGTACGGTGCAGAATGCTGATGTCTTTTTTTCGCAGGGAACACTCCCTCCTCTCTCCATATCAATAAATAATCTTGTAACAAATGCGCTTTACTTTTCGTCACCGAGAATAAAGAGAGGAAAAAAAGGTGAGTGAGTCAAAGCGTCCTTTTTTATTACCATTATTCTCATCTTTCAAGCGGAAAAATGGCTCACCATCTTCAATTTACATCTCTTTACCGTCACACTATAAACTAAATATGCATGTCGCTGCTGAGGAAATTACGAGAGAGAAAAAAGGTGTATCTTGTGAATACAGCAATTAAAAGGGTTTTAAGAGTTTTAACTGTGAAGTGGCCTACAAATGGATGAAAATGCCCGGAAAGATTTTTTTACATATGAATATTTTTTCTAGATATCAGGTGTAATAAAGAGTCATAGAAGCATATGTAAGCTGAAGGACCGAACAGGGTGCTTGATGAACCAGGTCAGTTATTTGTGTCCCACTGAAAACTTACGGTTGAGCTGAGGTAGGTGAATGAATTGGACCAGTGACCAGGAGGAAGAGAGAGATGGATTGTTGTAAGCTTCTCGTAAACCTACTTTCTTCCCGTGGTGTGGGTTATTATGATATTCGAAGGATTGGGTTTTGGGCGGCAACCCGCATTTGCGAAAATAAAGTCCAACTAGAAGAGGAATCTGAAGCCGTGAATAATTGCCGGTAATAATATAAGGACTTTGAGACTGTCAAGAATGACGACCATAAAAATATGGAGCATGCGCAGACGCAAGTTCTCGAAATTAGTTGGGCTCAACTGAAGCGAAATCGTAGAAAGAGAGGATTGTCAAACGTTTAAGCTTTTTGTGCTCATTTAGACTAATAGTTGAGATGGGGAGGGATGCAATGATGATCATTTTAGAAGTTAAGTAGGTGCCTGGAGTTAACGGCATGTTAACAATGAGATTACGGGTGTGGGACAACACTGGGATATGTTTGTAATAATGAAAAGTGGTTGAGGTGTTACAGCGATATCATGTGAAGCCTAAATAGGTTGTGGCTAGATAACAATGCAATGCCAAGTCAAAATATGTAATCACAATAGAGCTCTTTGTAAATGTATTTTATAAGCGTTTTAAATGCAAAATTATGCTGTTTCAAATCGTCCATGAAAAACAAACATTCAAATTTCATAAGTAATAATCATTGTCGAGCAGTAGTTGATTGATGGCAAATTGGTAAGGAGATGAAACAAAGTGCCAAAGCAAAAAATACTTATAAATACTTTGATGTTAGTTTCTAAATTGAGTTCAGGATCAAAATAGTAAATTATACAAAGCTTCAATTTTAGGTTTACAATTTTGTCTGAGAAATCTATTCTCAGGTACAAGAGAACACCGAACAAGCGTGTATGTCGGCATGAAATATGCATGTAAGCATTATGCAAATGGTCTGGCTTTCACTGAATGTGAGCCCCTAATTTACGGCAAAGGCTAAAGATGTAATAGGTAATAATGATGTTACAGGTTATTAAAATGAGCTTATAGTTTGTCTGTCTAGACAAATTTTCATTATGCGAGAAGTGTGATGTGAAATGACAGGTTTATCATTTTGCCAGAGACGAAAAGACCGGACGAAAGAATTTGAGCTAGGTTCAGGCCGAGATTACAATTTTTGCGGGCTAAACAGATGTCTTAATTAGCAACTTTGAGAGCATCAAAGTCATAGGTCAGTCTCATAAAGAACTGCATCAAATTGACTAAATCAAAGCACCTTCAAAAGCTCTGCTTCAGCATGTAATCTAACTTACAAAATGTTGCAACAAAAAGTTCTGATACAAGAAAAAAGGACATGCGAACAAGAGTACTATTTTCATGAGTACACAAGATTTTTAGAAGTCATTAAAATTATAGAAAAATATATTTTATAGGAATGCATGACTCAAAATTTCCATAGTATGAACACATTGCGTCATCAGCCTTGACAATTTTTATTGCTCATCCACACACGATTTCTGTTTTCTCCAGCAGCAGGCGTTGCGTTATCAAATAAACAAGGCGAAGGTGAACAGTTCCATTACAATTTCAAGAATAACTTTGGTGATTATGTAATCCTGATTTGTATCATTGCCCATACATCATGAGCACTGAAAAGGCCAATTAGACATATGCGCAAAAAAGTTTTTTTCCCCAATATTCAGATACTTATATCCAAATGTCTCGACTTCCGTGGCGATGGAATTCTTTTCGCATTGTTCTTCCCAATAGGTAACAATGAAAAGTTGGAAATGGTATTTGTGGCGCATCATCCTCAATATAATCTACTATAGAAAAAGTACGAAGCTTTCTGAAGGTAAAGCCATTTTTCGAAACTTAATGTTTCGTCAACTCTTTTGATGATCTCGCAACGTGAAACGCTATCTACTTAACCTTCAGAGTGAGTCTATTATTGACTGTTTGAAAACACCAAAGCCATAATTCACTTCCTCCTTGCATTTTTTATTCCTTTCAGGCACTTAATTTCTTCCCAATATGAAAGTCTTTTATGAATCTGTGGACAAAAGGAAGGTAGTAGTAATATGGTAATATTATTATTGTTGCATCATGGCGCATCGAGAAAGAGAAGCCTCTTCAAATTATTTTTATGTCACATGTGAATAATATGTGATACATAAACTTTTTTTCCATGAGGACGTGCCTTGCAAACGAGCGTATTTAAAGACTCATTCACAATTTGCACACACACAGACACACCACGGCTACCGTATAATTAGTGCTACTCATCCCCATGAAAGGGAAACGTTAATTAATTATACGATGCATTTTATTTGATCATGAGGAACGTCATCGAGAAAATGAGAATTATTATTAATTGCCAATTTTTTTGCACGTAAATGCGTATTTCAAGNCCATCCCTTCTCGAGAATTTGAAACTCAAGAATTTGTCACCAAAGTCGGTCCTTTACTATGATCTGCTTGCAGGGTTTATTAATTGCCAATTTTTTTGCACGTAAATGCGTATTTCAAGCACTTAAGGGCACGTATTACAAGCCAATTTGCTTGATGACTTTGCCTCCTCACAACTGAAGGTGTCATTTGGAAGCTTTGTGTGGCGATGCTTCCACCAATTAGCATATTTTTTTTTTGTTTTTTCCACTTTTGTCACCATTCTCAATGAAGAAGGTGTGTGTGAGTGGAGGAAAAGACAAAACTGAAAATAGGAAAGAGGAACAAGACATCGTGATTCATACAAGGATAGTTGTGAGTGAGCGCCGATGATGAAACAAATGCAGCTTGTTTTATCCCTTTTTATCAGTTTGTGATAATGACGAGTTGATGACGAAGTCGAAGTTGCGATGCGACACACAAAAATAGGCGCACACACATCACTGGCTCCCTATGAGATGAGGGAACACGTGTAAATTGTCAAAGAGAGGAATTATTCTCAGGTGGTTACATGATTAGCAAGCATGACAACATCCCCCCAAGTTCCGCAAAAATATCTGGAGCCACACAACAGTGGCTTGCAGAAAAAAAGTTGCCCAATTAAAAATACATAATAATGTGTAGGCACAGGCACACAAATATCTCAGAAGGCAGTTCTCAAATAACTATTTTTATTAATGATCTTCAGCTCTTTGTATTTTCCTTGAACATGGCAAATATATTTATCATCTCTATTTTTGATAAAAATAGATACATGTGGAGTTCGTGCTTCACTTCGATTTATAGGTTGACTCAGGCTTTGGGCAAGGTTGCGACTTCGGATCACTTTGAGAATTTCAGCTTTTTCATTTTTAGTAGTGGTAGAAGTTTAGGTTACAGGACGTGTTTTCATTTAGGATTTTTTAGATGGAGGCAAAAAAGTCTAAATGAATTACGTAATGCTTTATGCTGTCTAGGACAGGTCTGCGTGCATATTTTCGTGTTTCATTTCAACTCGTTTTTTCTCCTAAAAATGATACAATCAATTTGACTAATAGATCAAGAAATTATTTTCGTCATCATCGTGGGCTTCACTAGAAATGCTCAGTTTACAGATTATTCCATTAGGAAGTGAAGTACGCTTGTGTTAAATGCGATGCATTATATGTAATTTGAATAAATGTTTGGAAAAATTTAAGGAAGTCCCAATCGTCTTATTATCTTAGTATAGCCATTATTCGTCGTCGTATTGTTACTCACGACTACGACTACCTCAAAATCATCAGTATCAGTACTATAAATAAGAATTGCTTTCTTTCAAACATCTTGTATCATTACCAGGAATGATAAATGCTCTATCATTTAGAAACATATTTTTTTGCTTAAATCGCTGTTTCATTTCGATAATGTACTTTGATGGTTAAAAACCAACTTCATTTAGAGCTGAAATACACCGTCTTTTGTCTACTCTTACCTGCAAGCTGGACCTAACAAATCGTGTGTGCATTTCTGAACACTTTCTGGGAAAATGTGTCATTAAACATATGAGTCGAGTTCGAGGCTGTAGGTAATTTTTAATGCCAGTGATGAGCTGAAGTTGAATCCGAATAGATTAAATCATATTATGACTTCTAAATGTAAAACATGCCTCTTTTTGTAAGCAGGTGACACCCACGGACTCACGAAAAAAATGCGATTTCTGAAATGCAAAGCGCATACAAAAAATGTGTGACATGACCGTAACCCGAACATCCTGGTCCTTTTATTTTCGGCAACAAACCGTCCTTTCTTAAAAAAAACTGGGTATTCTCTCTCGGAAACAAGTTATACAGATAAAAAATACACACAGTTTTGTCAAAAGAAGAGAAAAAATGCCAATAGGATGAAGAAAACGATCGTGATTTGAAGGTAACAGTACACACGCTGCATATTATGCATACAATACAAAATGGGGGAAAACAGGTCGATAAAGCTCTTCATTCAAGTGAAACTACCGCGCAGTAAATAGAAAAAAATCCGAATGACAATCTTGTCCTTGTCACCGGCAATTATTTACGAGCAAATCAAAGTATTTAAAATAGACTTAATGTGTGGGCCTGTGAACTTGAATTTTATTACGACTTACAAATACAAAATCAAATACATCGGAGATACACACGAGTGAAATGAACAATGAATCATAAAAATAGCAAATGTGTCTGCCTTTATTGGTTTCTTTGTCATTTTTTCAGCGTTCATTCTCGGACTCATCAGCATTGCCGCGGTTATTTACCGATGCAGTTCAAACAGATGAGGTCGATTTTTATTTTAAGACTCAAAATTTGGACTTGACTTCAATTCGCAGAAAAACGTAATTCACGAACTGTTTGGAATGTTGGTTTGGTTTTGCCACCTAATAGCGCTCGAATGGTCACTGAAAACCTGGCAAATCTATGAAACCACACGTTCCCTATTAGATTCGAAATTTAGATTACTCGCCATTAATCGTAACCATTGCGTGTGAATAGTGAATACAGACAAGAATGCAAATCTACTACGGATTATTATATAGGTACAATATATTATGGCAACTTGTTACCGTTGAACATATTATTTCGTTTGTTAATCTTGTGCATATTATACTATTCTGCGAGTGTACAAAAATGTTGGGAAAGGGCACATCTGAATCTTTTGTCTGATATTAAAAACCGTTTGTTCACAAATTGACAACTTTAAAAGTTTTTATAACATTGCTAATGATACTTTAGGGAAAAGCTTTTAGGAGGCATTCACGAGCCAGCTAAATCCGTTCATCTTTTTTTTACAAAGCCTGTAAGGTCCATCCAGTTTTGTGTTGCGTTTGAGGTCTTACGTAAACCCCGGAGAGATTCTAATTGTCTCTCTTTTCATCTTACTGTATAATTGTGCAGAGATGCGTTGGAGGCGTGACCACAACGTGGTTTTATACTTAAGCTAGTATCTAATTTTGAGTCACGAATTAAATGACAAATCATTAGCCTGCTACACATTCCATTCTGCCTTCTCTCTTTCTCTCGCTCGGTGTGTATGTGATGTAACTGTGTGAAGCCATTAGGAATGTCATAATTCCCTTTGTTTTGAGCCTATAGTAGCGGCCGCTGACGTACACAAATGGTGTTCGAAACCTCCATTTAGCAAACTTCCTCAAAAAGAAGTTCTACTAAAACTAAAAAATGCTTATGAAAATAGCGACAAAGTAATTGTCTCGATAGAGTTTTGTAAGATACGAATAATCTAACTCTGACTTCATGATTGTTGTAGCAGAGAGGTGTTAAAACATTGCCAGGGAGAATGTGTTTTATGTCCACTGTATGCGTAGTCATTATACCAAGGTTGTCTCTAATGTCGTGAAAGTCCAGCCTTTCCTGGTCTTTGATAATACCATGTTTGAACAAATCCCCCATTGCCATTGCACTTTTCTGATTACCTCACGGGATTCACAGAAGGAAGCCATTAAGCGGCTTGCAAGACTGCATCCACTGCACTCGGAAAGTAGGTGAACGCCTCAATTAAATTTCGCTTGAAAACAAAAAAATATATACCGAAATCACAAACTTCATTTTGTCCCATCATCAATACTCATGTTATCCCATGTATCGTCGTTTTTGCAACAGCATAATCAATGAAAATCAAATCAAAAACCTCTGTACTTACTATGAATGTCTCTGTGTGTAATCACATTCCTTTACATGGCTTTCATTATTTCACAAGCTCATTACTCATCATAAAATGATCGCCGGACTGTCAACTGGCCATCAATCAAATCCTTATTTTTGGTCAAGGTGTAAGTGGCAGTTTGTCACAAGTTTAAGGCTTTACCCGTAACAAATTCATCCCAGCACACTCAAAGTTCAAGCTCGGATGGGAGTTTTGGTTGGGAAGCCGTCTTTTTTTGAGAGTGTGCCGTTGCTTTTTTAGGGATGGATGTGCTAATTTGGAAGGCTGGACTGTAAAAGCCACCTACGCAGTCGAGTCACACACCTCGTAAAAAGAAAGCGAGCCCCTTTGTCCTCCACTGGTTACCGACTTTCGGCGTCTACCACTTCTGCAACAGCCAGACACAATACATACTCATGCTCATTTTAAGTCATCGTTTTTTTAAATAGCTCTTCTCGAACCTAGGCCAACCTGAAAGAGAGAGAGAGAGAGAGGGAAAAACAAGATTAATTTATTTGACAAGTTGAGTGAAATGAATGGCTAAGGGTGATTGCTACCTCCCATGGTTTCATTGTCTCATTAGCATTAACTTAACTGCATTATAACGTTGCCTTCCGCGAGACGATTCTTTAAATAAAGCCACCATTTCCCCCGCGCAGTTTAGTGCCCGGGATATGGTTGTGGATATGTTGCCCACATCATCATAAAAATTATAATAACTTATGATTACGATGACAAAACACGGTGATGCATAATAGTTACAAACTGAATTTTAGCCTTTTACATTCTCCTCGTTGAAGAAGTTGCTGGTGACTTCGGTTGAAATGGTAAGCAGTGACTGTTTCACAAAATCAAAAGTTTTCTCGGCGGAGAGCTTGAACCTGTGCAAATGATAATGCCGCTGGGAACAAGAACCCCTCAACTTGATTTATGACAACAATCATCCCGTCATGACAGCAAATGGGTATTGAGGGGATTAATTGAAAGTAGTTAAACATTTTGCACCATCCGACGTCCTCCACGTAGATGTAGGCTGTTGTGTGTGCATAGAAACGAGAGTTGCCAAACTACCCACTTCTCACATAAGCTTACGCGTAGCTATCTGAGAGCCTGCAAGAGTGGACATAAAATAGCCAGTGTTTTAATGAGAATGAGGAGAAAAATACACACGGAAAGTGGTAATTCCAGATGAGCAGATAATTGTATGTTTAGAAATCGGTGAGTTTTAGAAGGCGAAAAAAGTTTTTTGCATGAGGAATGCCAAAATACCAATCGGATCTCGTAATAGGACATTTTTGGCACATGATAATGCGCTGAAGTGAATATGAGATGGGGGAAATGGACCATTGTAAATAAAGGAGAGCATATAAAGTCTGACGTGGTTGTGAAATGATCACGCAATCGCAACTTGAAAAAGACGAGTTTTTTTAGTAGGGCTGCATTTCCTAGTCAAGACCGACTTTGAATTTCCTCCTGAGGTAATTGCAAACTGCAATTGTAAAAATAGAAATGGACAAATTGCTTCTTTATATTTATCACTCGGCACTTTATGTGAATCTCAGGGGCTGTTGGTGAGTCCTTTCACCTTTCGCGTTTTCCTAAAAAAATATCATTGCACTCTCGCTTTGACATGCAGGATGTTTACAAAGGTTATATTTTGTCGAACTTTTTTTACTCGCTCATCATCTTAAATGTACACTTCCTCGGCGAGGATTCCTCAGAGCTGAGTTTATCTCAGAGTTTTATTTCGGATAATCTCCAGCCAGGAAGGCTCAGGTGGAATTAATTTTAAAATATATAATAATCAGCACTGTCCTTATGCCCAGCTCCTGTTCTACGTATATTTTACACTTCACAATATAAAATTTATCTTTGTACAATTCACATGTCATAATGCGAAGTCGTCCTTTTCACACTCCATTTGAAATTGCATTCATGCTGACTTGAGAACCAGAGACCAAGAGATGGGAGTATAAGGATATGAGACATGTATTTTTATACAACTTGATTTTGTGAGTATCATTTGATTTGACAGTAATTTATTCTCGGATTTTTTAGATAATACGAGATACCATAGTAATAGAGACAAAAAGATTCTCCAACCAAATAAGTTGGTAAACATACACTTTCAGAGCACAAATAGGAGGTTGTGGCCAGCCTTACAGTGTCGGCATTACTGCTTTAATGAGTACAAAACACGACAAACAGTACAAAAGTCGCAAATAATTATATTGCATATCTTCTAATAACAAATTACAATATTTGTGGTAAAATATTCTTCACAGTTTGAGAAAATACCCTCCAAACTTTGCGCATGAGATTCAACTCGTGCCGGATTAAATTTGTCCGTGCCCATAAGTGCAAGCCAATCCCTATTTTCACTTTCAGTTTGATATTATTGCCTCATACTCGGCTGAAACTCGTTGACATCTATACAAAATAGGCTGCTAAATGTTTAGTATCCCGTTTCATATCTTATACACAGAGCCAAGAGACAAGTTACCTTTGCGCGATTGAACGCCCAGAAAAGTGGATATTTTCATCACGTCTCATAACCGGAAAATATTATTTGTCACATAGCGCACCAGACGACAATATGTACAGTTTGCAAAATTATTAATTATTTATATGAATGCATTATGCTAATTCAAGTAGTGGTGCAATTAGGTACCCCACGTTTTTCCGTTGTACCAATTAAAACTTCAACTTTTTTATACCCACTTCGCCCCGGTAATTACCTGAAACAAGACATGAATTTATAAGCTCAACAGCTTTTTTTGTCTCGAGCTGATCATGCAGCTAATAGTGGCAACTGCCAACTCAATTAATTACAGCGGAAATAAAAACACAGATTGAGGCTTCTTCAAGTCAGGTGGGAACGTTTCGCATGAAACTTCTCATTTCATTATCTCAATTTCGCCGTTCCCCTCTCCTTCACCATGTCACTTTCATTCCGTGCCTGCCGTTTTATCACCATATCCAGGGGAAACAGTGTATGCAAAAGAGTTGTCATGTGCATTTCTCTGAGAGGATCCCTCCGGTGAGAAATATTTACGACTCCGTTGCATTCCAATACTCTTTTCGTAGGAAGCAAATTACGGCAAGTAATTCATAAAACAGTAATTTGTCCACAAGCGAGGTAACCATTACTTACATACATCTGAATTTCAATTTTTTTTATTTCAAGTACAGCTAAACAGAGCCTTGTTACCAAATGAAATATATATTTCTTCTTCTCTTGTGTGATGTTTGCATTTGCATGTTTTAACTCGAAGGCATTTACGAGTTGTGAGAAAAGTCGCCCATAGAACTTACACTTTTCTACACCGACTATTTATTACGAACACGAACTTAATACATAATAACAATAACAATATAAGATGATAACATGAGGGCTGAGAAAAATGTAATGTAACTGTCAAGCCAATCTTCCCCTTCCTTTCTTCACCTACTTTTACTTTTCTCATTCATACGAAGAGAAAAACAGCATTCGCTTTTTCATGGTTTCTCAATCGTCCGTGTAGCGTGCAATGCCATTAAATTATATTACGTATGTAAATGCATTCGGTTCAAGAAGAAGGGGGAAAATGACGTTTTCACATGATAAAAAAGGAGTACAACGACTCAATAAAATATACACCGATAAGGACAAGAACTGGAAGTTATCTTAATACAGAGTAATTGGTGAAAACGATCTCTGTGTGTGACTGCTTCTGATGTGAGTAACAGTACATCGGGCATTTTTTTCTATGAGAACGGATCTATCTCCCCGACATTGAAACACGCTCTCGAAATATTAAAATATCTCATGGATGAAGAAACGGGAACAGCGAAAGTAAACTGCAGTTTAGTCAAATGTGTGTACAATATATTTTGTTTTGTCTTTGTGATGACGGCGTCACATCGAGAGCTCAAATGGAGAGAGTACCCCAGGCATTCGCTTTAAGTCCACCACCGGTGTTTTCTACTTTACTCTAATTGAGAGACTATCTCTGCTCACACAGGCGCACACTGAAGCGAAATTCCCTCTCTTTTCATTTTTTTTGTTTTCAAAAACATGAAATGACTTTTCACTTTTTCAGTTATGCAACATTCTCTCAAAACCGTTTCTTCCTTCGCGTTATCTCGTTGCAAGAAGAAAAACGCACTGGGTACAGAAAGAAGCATGCTGCGACGAGAGAGGATATGCGCAGAGAGAAGAAAACGGTATGATTTTGTTTTCTAAAGTTTATTGGACAGGTGAATAATCAACAAATAAATCCAACTTGCTCATAAATCCTGGCTAACAAAGGAGATGCTTCATTGTGTAACACGGGTAATATAATATTTTTGTTTGTTAAAGGGCTGAAAAAATGTAATATGAGCTGAAGTGAGGATAGGATGATGTGAGAGGGAAAAAGAAGAAGATTTAATTTTTTTCGCAACTAGTTTTCCTCGAAAAGGGCTAAGAGTTAGAGGAGTTTTGAGAGGGGACGACGTACCCAAAAATAAAGACGGGAAAATTATGCTACTTTACATTTGAATTGTATGCGAGGCGATTTGCAAGTTCCCACAGGTTGACATAAGGTAAATCGGCTTATTTTGCTTTAGGAAGAGCTTCAAGTGGAAATATATAAATTACAATTTTTTACTACTCTCTTAAAGTAAATTGTATTAGTTTATGTATTTACACAAATGATGTTTGAGTATGATTCGCAAAATGTGAGGTAGCTTTTTCGGACTTCGGAGCATGAGGTCAGGTAAGAAAATCTGAAGACGCTGAACACATCTCGAAAAAGATGAGCTGATACGGCGCTAAAGAGGAAGAAGGATTTTTTAAGATGAAGAGATCATCTGCTGGTGTATTGATGGAAATACAAAAAATTTAATTTAAAAGTGAGCTCAAAAATGAGTTCTGATATTATATTTTGAGATTAGTCAGGAAGATTTGTTTTTTTTTGGTCCGAGTTGATTACGACGTGGTAGTGCAGTAAATGACCCTATTAAATTTTTATCTGTCGGTGTGGATCTACTACTACGCCGAATCTGATCTCGGCAAAGAGTAATGATAGTAATGAATCTTCCGTGTGGTAATGAAATACATAAATAGATTCTGATTTCAGATATAATAAAAAAGAACTCTTTTTTTGCAAAATTAGAAAGAAACACAATAATTTAGGAGAATGATTCATCTCTCGGAAGAAAGTGAGTATGTGTTCTGGAGTGAGTTCAGAAGCTATTTATTATTACAACATTTCCGTTTTGACTTCTTATCCTTTCCTGAGAGAGTCACGTTCCACTGAGCATTTTACCCTGAATTTTATTATTAAGGTCTTTGAAGCATTTTGGGAGGGCAGTTAACGACGAAATAAGACGTCGTGCAGTAAGACGCTCTCTATGCCATATAATATAATATAATGTGGCCTGGCTCACGAAACCGGTACAACAACCCACCTCAATGAACTTTCAGTTGATAGGGGGAATACAGAGAATACGCGAATTGACAGCATCTTCACTTTTAGAAGGGCGAAGACCATGTCCGCAGCTTTACATAACCTTAGCCAAATGAGTCGATGTCAATGTCGGCTTCCTCTGTTTGCAAAAGTAGATATGACTGCAGATATGTGAAGTCAGCATTTATGTAGAATGGTACTTTATTTCAGTATTTTGTAATAGCCAAACTAGAGAGTTTGTTCAATTTTCCCCTGTTTTAAAAATCTTGTGAGTACATAATCACGTATAATTAGAAACTTAATAAAATTTGTATTTGTTTTTTGTTTCATAGCATGGATGTCAATAATTGTAAACGTATGCATGCAAAAATGTAGGGTAGAGCCAAAATGAAATCCTTTGAAACACAGATCAATTAAACTCCGCAAAAATCCCGTAAATGACCCGGCTCAGTGTTGACACTCCTTTTGCAATCAAAGTGAAATTGACCTCA
>JAHZMY010002360.1:0-15087 GCA_027743915.1 Seira sanloemensis | reverse complement strand
TTTGACTGTAATCCGTATGCAAATTGGATGAAGCTCAAAATTGGCAATTACTTTGATGGAGAAAGCCATACCGCTATATTTTCTGCTTTCTCTTTTGTTGCTTTCACTCTCAACTCTCAAGTCCCAAAATTGTTTTTGTGTGCTGGAAAGCAGTTTCACTTGATTCCTACTCGCGCTTTCCTCAACGTCTAATTATGACGGCAGACATATAGGGTTGGAATCTGGGAAAATCTTGAATTGGTAAATACCGGTAAAAAAATCTAAGGTAAATACTATTTTGCACTCAAACAAGACCCAGCTGCTTGAAAGACTGTCCGAAACTCCAATGGCCATATATGCACTACATGTAAAAAGCGGGAAAAACTCAATGTCTGGGGCATTAAGAGACAAATAATGTAATTCGGACGTTTTGAACAGTTTGGACTTTTCCTCGGGAAAATAATGAGGAATACTATCCCACCAAAACACATTTTTCCCAGTGGAATGTCCAAAATTAAACTTCGTCCATTAGTGCGCAAAATGTCCAAAAGTTGTTTAAAATGAATTAAGTAACTTGTCTCACATTACCCCAACAATTGAGTTTCTCTATTCTTCATATTTTCCCGGGATTTTTTGTTCATCTCGCTGGGAAAAATCCCAACAGGCAAAAACGGCCATAAATCCCTAAATTTAACGAAAAAAATAAATTCTAACTCGCTTGTATTTTTATGTTCTTCGACGAACTCGAAAAGCAGTAGACGGAACAGAAGTTGTTAGACATTTTGTGAGCAATAATTAATATGCAAATGAGACGAGAGTGTTTAACAGCTGTAATAATGAGTCTGTTGTTTGATGTCATTATTGTAAGGACATAATTAGGCTCTTAATATAAATGCCAGAAAAAAACATCGTCAAAGAGACGTTGAAGCGTGCGTTTTGCACGTTTATGGGGTTTAGGTATAGTAATTTGCATAATTATTTTTTGGCTTTGAGCCTCTGGCGCCTTTCTCTTTTCTGTGAACAGTGAAAGGCTGTTATTGATTTTGGAGAGAGGCAATAGGCATAATTAATTGGAAATAGGATATTATAGGTATAGTATATGTTTGGCGTAATTAATGAGATTTTGTGTTGTAAAGATTAGTTGAAAACATAAGGATATCGGAAATTGGAAACGGGAAAGAAATTAATTTTTAAGGAAAATTAAATTAGGCGATAAAAGTTTTTTAAAGCATATTCCGCAAATTAATTATATGTGTTTTGTTTTAAATCCTGTTTTTTTTGCAAGGACATAAAAAGTTCTTGAGAATAAAATATTAGATCTTGTCTAAAACGTATGGTTTTAGGTAAGTCTTTGAATTCAAAAAGCAATATTGCCAACAATGCCATTTGTATTTGTCACAAATCTCTATTTCCAGTGAAACTGGGAACCTGAAAAGTTCAGCAATGAGCTTCCGGCCTATTTTGCTAATACTCGTTAATTCGTTAAAAGTCGTTATTTAAAAAAATTCAGTTTTACTTACAATGCATCGTATTTATTGTACCGTTTGCAGTTTTCGCATTTTTAAAACTTTAAAATATTAATATCTTAATAAGGTCGCTGATTTTCAAAAAAAAATGATGAGGGGTATTAGAATGACGGGAATGATGAGAAAATGACGTCTGTGACATCAAAATTTGATATTGACCGTTACATAACGGCAAAATGGCCGTTAAAGATCGCTAATTTTCAAAAATATCGTGTGGCGTGTCTAAATCACGCAAATGACGAGAGAATAAAGTGGTGATGTCGGGATTTGAAATTGGAAATGGAAAAGACCGTTAATGGTCAAGAATTTGTCACAAAAAGTCAGTCCTTCACCGTGGTCAAATGCAATTACACGGGGTTTATTACAGTAGATAGAAAATATGCCATTGCATTTTTTCTACGACGGCGACTCAGTGAGTGACGTCATCCTCCGAGCTTTTCAAAATTCAAAGTTTACATTTTTTGGGCTCACACATGTACCAGGACCTGTTTTTTTAAATGATAAAAATATTTCAGTATTTTCACCTAAGAATTTTTTAGAAAAACCAACTCACTCAAAACTGTGTATTTCGTTGATAAATACAATCATGTCACTCACACAAGAAATAATGTATAATTTATTTTTAAAAAACGGTTTCGCGATTCGCCCCGAAAGTCATATCGCCAATCGCTGCTTTTTTTCCAGGCGGCAACTTTTGCATATGTATATGTATTCCCAATTTCACGAAAGCATTATCGATTTGTATGAATGTCCCGCAGACGTCTTCCAGACTCCCGACTCCTGACGTCATTCATTATACGCCCTAAATGAATCTTTAACTAAGGGCGTACCACGTATCTATATCAAGTTGTCTAGAGTCAGGCCCATTTTCACCCAGACTCGACTTCCATGAACTGAGATGATGACGGACGCAGTTTTTATTCTATTATTATCATTAATTTATGTATGGATCGCATATGGCTTCGT
Source organism: Seira sanloemensis (assembly GCA_027743915.1). Lineage (NCBI taxonomy): Eukaryota > Metazoa > Arthropoda > Collembola > Entomobryomorpha > Entomobryidae > Seira > Seira sanloemensis. The sequence continues at coordinate 12,616 of JAHZMY010002360.1, read as the reverse complement.
TGTAGGCGAGACGGGCGAGTAATCAAAGCCAAACAGCGCGGAAAGAGTCCACAGCTCCACTCCTCGACTTCAAGTCCATTGACTTTTGGAGTGCATTCAATTTGACGGGACGAGTGACGACGGCCGAGCCACAACCTGTCCAGCCCAAGCTCCTCCTTAGTCCGAGTCGGAGGGACACCATCAGCTCACAAGTAAGATTTTAAAAACTTCATATCTAATATAAATATCGACATTTAAAAATATAATGTTTCTTTGAAACATGAATTTTTTGAAAATAGCTATAAAAATCCAATCTAAAAAATTACGTAAAGTGAAAGTTGCTCGAAGAAAGCTTTATAGATCTGCTAAGTATTTGCTGGAAAGTTAAAACTTTGTATTTACAATTAGTCAAAAAAATAAGTTAATTTGGGCGGTGAACGTCACTTCTCGCTACATATTTCGGCTGGCCTGTTAAATTCGACTGTAAAAGTGTTTTAACAAAATTTTCTTAAACTAATCAGATTTTTCTTATAAATACACATGAAAATCATTAATTTCATCTGTGGGGAAGATTTGTCATCCAAAACAATTTTTTGAGACTTTTTTTAAAGGAAAACGCCATTTTTTATCGCGAGAAACCTTATAAAATCATTTTGAATATATTTTGCCTGAATAGCTCTAATGTCTAAAAACTGCAAATAGTTTTCTTATAAAGGGACAACTCTTATAAAAAACAAAAGTTCCCCAGAGATTATATGTATGTATGTATGTATGTACATATCGTTTAACAGATTTCAAAGAAAATCTTTTACTGCGTGGGATTTCTGAACTTTGAACCTTTCCAAATATCAAAGACATTCGCAGACATTCAACCTCTCCTATCACACAAATCCACAGATCTGCATCTCCGATCATATTAAAGTGCATGTATGGATCATCGCATATCGCATCTTCCCAAATGAAATTAGCATATGCCGCTCTTCTCACGTTTATTTACCAGGAAGCCCTCCCATCAACTTGATTTTATTGGGTTTAACTGAGAGTTTCGGAGGTTTTATACGGTTACACTGGTTTTTAGTGCGAAAAAATAGCTCCATATTTTTTTCATTGCTCGCGGTGAATTTACATATATTTTCCTGCAATTGAGCCCACTCGCTTCCCAAAATCGAATTCGCCGCTTCGACGAACCATTTAGCGGTAGAGTTGGAGTCGATAGGAAAATTGTGTCAAACTGGTAAATACCGGTAAAAACTACAACTGATATTTACCATATTGGACGTCCAAAACCTAGCCGCGCAAAACTGGAAAATGTAAAGTGGTAAATACCGGTAAAATCTTAAGTAAATATCATTTAGGGTTGGAATCAGGGAGAAACTAAAGTTGTTCCATATTTACCATTTTCGACGTCCATAACCTATAGCTGCCCAAAACTGGAACAACCAAAGTGGTAACTACCGGTGAAATCAGAAAAATTCCTATTGACTGCTTGAAAAATTGTCCTAAAGTACAAATGCCAGATGTATTCAATGCAAAAAGTGGGAAAAACTGAATGGCTGGGGCATTGTGAGATAAACGATGCAATGCATTCAGGGGACGTTTTGGCCAGTTTTGAAGTCATTTTGGACTCTTTTCTGAAGTAAACAACGTTTTTCCTACCCCACTGGGAAAAACCGGAAGTGGGAAAAACCTCAACACTATTTTTTATGGGGGATAGTATTACATTCCTGTTAAAGCGAAAGCCACGACGAGATTTTATTGCTTGAGGAGATCGTGCGGTTTTTCCCGCTTCCATCTCTCTCTCTCTCTCTCTCTCTCTCTCACTCAACTTTCACTTGTTTCTCCCAGGAAAAACGCTTTAAAATTATTTGTGTAAACGGTTCCAAGACTTTCTCCAACTTTCTCTTTTCCCCTGAATATACTGAATATTTGTTTGTGTGTGTGTCAGGGATCAGCAGATCAAATCCGGCCTGATTTGTACGAGCCAATGGGCCCAAGCTCCAGCGGCACTTTCGCCGAGGGTGATGGGGACGGTGAGCCGTTGGAGTGTTCGGGGGCGTTAGGCGCCCTCCACTTCTTCCTCAGCTATGATATTCACTTGAGAATCCTCACTGTGCGACTGATTGAGGCAAAGGACCTGCCAAAACCGATTACGAGGGACTCGTCGAAAACGGATCAAGCTCATTCTAATCCCTATGTCAAGGTAAGGAAAAAAGAAGGATTTAAAAATATTAAAAATTGCGGCAGTAGGACAATATGATGTACGTAGTTGAAAGTTCAAGTTATGAGCTTCGTTCATATTTTAGGTTTTCGGAAGTCTTCGGTGAAATTTTGAGTTGATTGATTAGCATATATCATCGTATAAGATAAGATATGTAGTATATCGTGGCATATATCGACCGTGAAAAAGGATTTTTTTCGGCATTTGTTTTTTTTTTGAAATTTTCAGTAATGGACACTGCACTTTTTTGGTTTTTCAAAAATGGACAACGCAGTTTTACGTTTTTTGGTTCAAAAATAGACAGTTCATTGCAATGTCAACGTAAGTTCATGTATTTCATGTCATCTTGAAAGTCATCTTGTCCATTTTCGAACGCAAAAGTGAAACTGCGTTGTCCATTTCCAAAGACGACAAATTGAATTGAATTGAATTACGTTTATTGCGACAATTGATTACCTTTTCCAAAGGATATTGCATCAATATGACAAAAAATCAATTTTATAGTTACATACATACAATTATTTTATTAGGATACATTTTTAGAAATAACATCTTCAAAAAAGTGCAGTGTCCATTTCTGGAAAATACAAAAAATGCTTTGACCATTATTGCCATTGCGGCGTAATCATAATTATGAAGTCGTTGACTGAGAAGCCCACATTAAGCTAATCAGCCCTTGCTAAAGTCACGGGTCAACCGTTATTAATTTTTTTTGGCTTAATCGGTTTAACATAAATTAAGTGAACAAGGACCGACATAAAATCAAAATGCATACAGTGAATACAATGAATGCTTATCAGCTATGTATACGCAGGTAATACTGTTTCACTTTCCCCGGAGAAAGCAAGCTGAGGGAATTGCTCAGTAAAAGCTCGTTTGCATTTGATTGATTAAGGTTTGTTCATAACTGACTTTTTTGCTTCGTTATCCCCCCAGATTTGTCTCCTGCCCAATCAAAAGGACTCGAGGCAAACTTCGCTGAGGAAGAAAACGCAGAATCCGAGATTCGACGAGAGTTTGTCCTTTGAGATTCCTATCAGAGAGCTTCAGAGGAGGACGTTGCAGGTAGAAAATAAAGAAATTTATAGTCTGTTACATATTCTACATACATACAATTACATACACTACATAATAATAATATATGCTTATGCTGAATTGAATGGATGAAGGGTTGACTTCTGACGAATCGGAATCGATGTGAATCGAACCTATGTGACTTTTTTTTGGGCGAGAATCAAAGAGAGAAAAGTATTTGATGAGATTAAGTACGGGATTTGCGTTCCTCGGAATTACAGATTGACTCATGCATGATTCAAGCTCTTTAATGAGCTCGTGATTTATACAACACCGTCTGATGTCTGCGAACATGCGAACCGGTTTTTTTGGAGTTTCACGTTAATCTTTGCCCTCGCCCCCGTCTTATTGGGGAAACGTGCTGTTTAACGACAACGTTTATTACGGTTACATAGAGTTATCGCTATATAGGGTTATCATTATATAGGGTCATCATCCCTTAACTCGGAATAGAATTGCTATTAGAAGGGAAAGGTGTAAATATATGCTTTTATAAGGAGATTTGATTTTTATAACAAATCCCATCAATGAGCATTCAATCAATGCATCATTGTAAAGAGGAAACAGGCTTCTATATAGAGGTATCTCTTATATGGAGACTTATAATCATCCGCATGTAATCAAAGTAATTCCTTAGTGGCATGGAAAAATATACAAGTGCTTTTTATAAGGAAGTATTTATAATTATTTTTTATCTATGTACTTCGCATTTACATATTTTGAAAGCGACGAAACGAGCTTCTTTTAAAATATATTTCTTTAGTTGCTGTTGTTGTTCCATACATTAAGAAGAAAAATGAAGGCGAGGGTTGTTACTTATACAGAGATGACACTTAAGGTGTTTCTTTACACCAAAAATAGAGCTTTTCTGAAAAAAAGAGGAATTTTTGTTAATAAGTAATGCACAAAAGTACTTAAGAAAGAAAAGCAGAGCTGCTTATAAAGAGGCAAGTCTTATATCAATGGCTCTTCTTATAGGGACAGAAACTAGCTTATATGAGAAAGCCAGTTTTTCTTCATAAATCAGCGATTTATCATAAAAACGGATCGCGTCGTTCCGGTCGTGCATTAACGCAAGTGGCTTTTATATAGGGGTTTTCTTTTAAGTAGACTTGACTCTTCAGCTTCAGACTAAATCACTTTGCCGTTTTTTCTTCCTTTTCTTCTTCATTTTCTTTTTCGAAAAAAAAACTATTGATCCATTAGATCTGTAAACTGGGTAAACACAAGATTACAGAGAAAAATACTTTCTCCGACTTCCGCGACTTTCTCATCGCTTTTTTCCCCACACGTCAGCCTCTACCCACTTATTCTACCCTCCCAATTAATTTTTTCCTTCTTCCCACTCTTGTTTAAGTGAAAAAAGAGGAAATGAACATCCGGTCTTCGTCTGTCTCGTCTCCACAGCTCTTTTCGTAGTTGGTGACACGGACACAAGATTTTAACCAGAATTACATATATCCATTCTTTATTTTTTTTCTGTTTACAAAAAAAATAAGTTTTTTTTTCAAAAAAGCATCTTCCATTTCTGTTGACTCTCACTTAAATATTTGTCTGTTTGTTTGTGTTCGTGTGTGTACATAGATGGTGGTGAAGGACTTTGACAAATACTCGAGGCACCGAGTGATCGGCCAAGTCCTGTTGCCCCTCGCCGACGTCAATGTGCTCAAAGGCGTCTACTTCTGGAAGCCCTTGGAAGCTGTTCAAGCGGTAATTTTTTAAAGGACATTCAGCCTCAATAAAGGAGAATTAAAAAGCCTATTTAAAAAAAAGTGTTTAAAGATTTAGGGGAGAAAATAAAAAGTGGTAAAAAATAGTGGTAAAATCGAAGGTAAAATATGTATGTATCATTTCGGACTCGAGCAAAACTCGGCTGCTTGAAAAACCGTCCAAAACCCAAGTGACATGTGAAAAGGTTGGAAAACTTAATCGTTGGGGGTGTTTTGAGACAAAAAATACAATTTATGTTTAAGGATTCTTTGATATCCCGGTAGAAAAAAATGGTTTTAAGCGTAAAACCCAAAGCCATTTCTTATACGGATGTAATTGGGAAAATAAATCGAACTGGTAAATACCGGTAAAATCTAACGGTAAAAATGCCATTTTAGGACTTTCTAAACCATGGCTGTTCAAAACTGTCTAAATATCCAATGCCATGCACACACAACGTAAGGATTGGGTTAAACTCAAGGACTGGGGGCAATGTGAGACAAATAATGCAACGCATTTAGCGGACGTTTCGCCCAGTTTTATGGCCATTTTAGATTTTTTGCCGGGAAAAAAAGTTTATCGCATCTGGCTGGGAAATCCCCAACACCAGTTTCTTACTTTTTCGAAAGAGAAAATCTTTTTTTAGAGTGAAAGTGGGGAAAGTGGGGAGAAAGTTGAAACTTGAAAGTGGTCTTTAAAAAAATAAGACAAACTTTCTCCACTCATAGACTACAGATTACATCTATCATGGAATCATGGCATTGTAAAATTAGAGAGATAAAAATATATACATATAAAGTAATGTCTAAGTTTTTCTCTCTGTTTTATTTCTTGGTCGTGTTTTCCCCAAAAAAACTGCGTTCTCCACAAAACTTTCACTGGAGACCCGCAAGACCACGACAAGAGAAAGTTATTGGGCTGGGGCACGCAACTATATATAGCTTTTTGCGAAGATTTCGGAGGAAAGATGAGAGCTGACAGTGACAAAATGAAATAGGGTTGCAGGTTGCCCCGCCGGCAGTTAGGGATACGTATATGTTATGTGTGTGGTCGTTGCAGGAAGCGGGAACTGTCTGTTTTTTCCTTTTCAATTTGTGGTTAAATTATAAAAAAGTGTCCATAAATTATCAAAATGTGCATCGCTGATAAATAAAATAAGGTAACTTTTGGAGAAAGTTTTCTTAGTATAACACCTGACGTCAAAAAACGCGTTTTTTGTTTTAATCTGATAATTTAGTAATTTTCGATTCAAGATTTTACGTTTGCAATTTAAAAAAATATGCGTCTATAAATAAGCAATTTTTTCATGAGAAACCGAGTTTATTTCTACCTCATTAAAATGTATGGACTCACAAAAAACAAATAGAATTTTACTGTTAGCGCGAAACTTTTAAAACTTTCCCTAAAATTTCTAAGAATTTGGAACAAAAGCGAAACATTCATATCAAAAGCTTTCTCCAACGATTTGAACCCAAATTTATCAAAAAAAACGCCTACATTAGAGTCATTTCCGGCTGCATGTCTCCAACTGCCAGTGCAAACTCAAAGAGGTTAGTAATAGGCTCCCTGGGAATACACAGATTGTTAGCCAGTTGTTAGTTGAGTTCAATTCAACTCCTTTCTGCTCCAGTTGAAACTGAAAGGGTCACCATATTTCCCTCTGCTTTCACTTTCTCTTCTTTTTTCCCTCCAAGAATAGCAGAAACAACAATATTTCCCTTTTTTGCAAAAAAAAAGTTTAAACTTTTTTTAAAAGGAGGCTAAACACATCTATAAAAAAACTCGTAGTGGGAAAATGGAATGGACTTTCTCCACTTTCTCTTTTACTATTTACCCACTATTTTTTAACTCCCAGAAGAAAATCTAGAGAAAATTGTGGAGAAAGGATTTTCTCCAGAGTTGGAAATGATAGGGAGACAATGACATCATTCGGTGTTTCCTCTTTTGTTGAAGAAGAAGAAAAAAAGTTTTTTATAAGCTTGGGGCGAATTTAAGACTTTCTCCGCGGTTTTACCTAGGATTTACATGAGTATCTTTTCGGTTCATCTGTAAAACACGGGGGAAAATCCTTGTAATGCGAGGGAAAACGAGGAGAAAGCAGTTTAGTAAAAAATCTCGGGGACATGGTGAAAGCAAAAGCAACAACTGTACAAAGGAAAGAAGAAAAAATTATCCAATGGACCTTTCAAAAGCTGGACAAGTCTCTTCTCCGAGAGAATTTGTTGGAAGAAGAAGGGTTCCAGGAAAAATGCCTTCGAAAAAAATCTGTCCGCTGTTAATAAAATATTTGAAAGACAGACAATAAATTTGTTAATGAGAATGTGCACTCAAAATATTTGTGCATATTTTGGCGATGAATTTTTAAATGGCGAAGGCCATTTTCGACGTTCCGTTGACGATTTTATATTTTTACGTGAAAAAGCTCGGAAGTTTCGATATTATTAATAATATATATGTATTTGTCGGTTCTGCGAAAACCGCCTCGGTGAAGACTCCCCGCTAAAAAGCTTCAGGTGTACACAAAAACTGCCGACAGAATACAATTGTGAGAGAATCATTGAATTTTGCAAATTAGAAAAAATACTCTAAATATATTTTATTTACAAAAAAAGTCCTATTTCCCATATTATTAACCATATTTGTATTAGTGGATTTCACGAAAATTCCGTGTTCAAACTGTCAGGTGCAAACACTGCCCACGCAAGATAATTGAGAGATTAAAATTAAATTTGTAAATTAGAAAAAAGACTTATTTTTTTACAAAAATAAGAAATAGAATATTTTTTACAAAAACCTCCGATTTCAAATACTTTAACAGTATACATCGGCTGGTTTCAAGAAAACCGTCCCGAAGAATACTTCCCACTGAAAACTGTCAGTTGCAAAAAACGGCTGACATAATAATAAATTAAGAGTTAATGTTGAATTTATAAAATGAAAAATATTGAGCATATTTTTTACAAACCAAACTTCTATTTTGAATTCGTTAACAACGTACTTTCCCCGGGTTCCGCTAAAACGCCTCGACAAAAACTGTCAGGTACAAATTATTAACAGTACAAATATTAGTTTTCTCTGAAATCTTGCACTGACAGTTCTTGCAGCAAGGGATTTTTTTGCGCCGGATTGGATTATTTTTGTAAAAATTGCCGACAGAAGTTGTTTCAGGACAAAATTACCTACGGCGGTTTCCATAAACCCAGAGTGAAAACTTCCTACATATATAGTATTGTATCCTGTCAAGTGCTGACAGAATAATTGGACGAAAAATACATTGCATTTTTTTCATAGCAATTTCCATTTTGAAATTGTTGACGATGCAATACAAAATATTAGTTTTCTTTGGAATCTGATACCAGGAATTCTTCCAGGAAAAAACAATGTAATTTTTAATACACCCCCAATTTTACACTTTGATATATTCCCTCGGCTCGTTTTTGTTCCGGCAATTTTCATGCCACTTCATTAAAACAAATTTGTTACACATTTTTTCTGGGAATTTCGTACCGCCAATTTTCCCAGACCCCATTTTTCTAGATTACAAAAAGTAAATTCGAGCAAAGTAAATTTTTTTGTCCCCGACAGTTATAAAAGTTCCCACCGGCAAAACTTTTTTTTGGCATGTGTGGCAGTTTTCCACGGTGGCAGTTTTCGTGCTCCCTCCGGAAACATATCACTTAAGCAAGAATTCATGTTTCTGACATGAATGAACAAGAAGGAAACAAGCATAATCACAAAATTGCTTTCTCCTCAGCTTGAGCCTGCAAGAGAAAGGGAAAGTTGGATGTTGGATGTAGCTTCAAAGTCTGGAAGAAAGTAGCCCACTTTCCCCACTTTCCCCACTTTCCCCACTCGACTCTCAGACTATAACAGAGATAACATATTTTTCCCCGTGGTGATTTCACCTTTTAAAAAAACTTTCTCTCGCAGACGGCGGAATACTGGGTATAACGGAGGGCCTTAAAATAGATTAGAAGTGAAAGTACTCTTTTTTCCCTTCCTCCTCCGCCTTCCCTCAAAATGGAAACTTTCTCCATTTTACCTATGATTCTCATCGTAGTCCAAAAGAGAAATAGTTTTGCAGGAATTAGTTTCAATTTGATTACTTTGCTGAACTCCATGTCTCTCAAATTAAATGGATGATTTTACAAGTTGTAATTACAAATTAGGACTTACATACATATGTAAAAAGTAGATGTAAATTTAGTGTTGGGAAATTCCCGCCCAACGCATTTTTTCCCACCGAAATGTCCATAACCAGCCCTGTTCGAAACTGCCTAAAACCGTCCAAAATATGTACAAAATTCGTTTCAAATGTATTGTGTTGTTTGTCTCATATTTCCCCAACCTTTGAGTTTTTCCCACTCCCTTATATATGCCAATAGGGTTTTGGACAGTTTTACGAGCGGTTAAAAGTCCAAAATGGTATATGTCGAAGATTTTTACCAATTTTTAGTTTTTTTCCATGTCCAACACTAAAATGCTAGCGTAGGTATATGTGTAAATGGTATAATTATTTTGAAAAATTACATTTCATTTCCGGTTTTAATTTCCAGCTTTCACAAGAAGACTTGGGTGAGCTGTTGTTCTCCATGTGTTACCTCCCAGCGGCCGGCAGACTCAACGTGGACATTCTCAGGGCGAAGCAACTCACTCCCACAGACCTCGTCGGGGGTGCTGGTAAGGACCTTGCGAAAATAAAAATGCAAATTTCATTTTCTCCCAATTATATTAACCCTATTAAGCAAATACAAGTACAAGTATATCCTCAAATATTTAATACAAATTCACAACTGCCACAATGATGTCAGCTTTTCTAATTGTTTTCGGTTTTTTATGATAATAATAATAATATGTAATTCTTTTTCATCACAACCATTTTGAGTCACAAATTTTGAGTAAATTGAAGTGATTCGGACTGATCTGGCGGAAAAAAAGTTCAAAAAAAAGACGAGGAAAATCTTTGTCGTTGGAAAACCACGTTGTTTCCAAAAAATATGCTACCATTGTTTATTTTTAAATGGCCACAATCAATTAATATCGATCAAAACTTGTTTATAATTATTCGTACACCTTCCCACGAAAATGTACAAATACTTCTTTAATAAGACAGCACATTTTGTCTAATGAACATGGAGGTCGACGCCTGGTGTTTTTCAGTGAATTATTTGTGTCTCAGGTTGTTCCTCATTGAAAGTTATACCAGAAGACACAAAACAAAAAAAATCTCACATCATGAAGAAATTTTGGAAAAATATAACATTTCTGATTTTGTTTTGCAAATTTTTGAAAAAATTAATTTTCTGAAGACTTAGTAAGTGTATGCAATATAGTACAGCAAATAAAAGTGTACTTTTTTTTAAAAAAAATTGTAAAAAATCAGAATTTTATTTTTTTCCAAAATTAAAAAAATCTGTCCAAGTTGATGCATTTGTCTATCTTTTGATATATTGAACCACCCGCAGAGTTGATATACGCGCTCAGAATCATGGGACGAAGAAATTCCCTATTTCCGGAATAAGTCCAAATTACGGAAATCGGGGTGATGTGAGATTTTTTGCTTTGCGTTTTCTGGGACAACTTTCGACGAGGAACAAGCTGAAACATAAATAATTTACTGAAAAACACCAGACATCGACCTCAATGTTCATTAGAAAAAAAGATACACAACAGCATTTTTTAAATATTTTTTTTGTCAGACCCAGATCATTGAATACGAAAGTTCCGTGACATACATACATTCTTCATCAAATTCACGTTGAAAAAAATTTCACCTTCTCCCGAAACCCTGCTTTGGAGAAAGCGAGGGCTCTTCTTTTCCGCAAAAAAACTTGGCTAAATGTTTCGCATCTCAAGAAAATTGTCATTAAACTCCTCCAACCTCCAACGTTCCCTCTTCCTTCATTCTCTTTCACTTTCCACATCCGCTTCTAAGGTACATTTTAGCCTAATATTTTCTCTGACTTTCTCTTTTTCAACTTTCTCATTAAACAGCGCCCTACGTGAAGGTGACACTCCTCGTCAACGAGAAACATATGAGGACGAAGAAGACCTCATACAAGAAATACACATTGGACCCCGTCTACAACGAGAGTCTCAGGTAGGTTTAAAAACCAAAAAATAAAATCAAATGCTTTCACTTTCACCTCAAAAATATATATGTATACCTATATTCTGTAAAAAGTATCAAAAGAAAACTTTCTCCTCGTGATGGTAATGAAGGAATGACAATATTTTTCACGGATGACTGACCCCTTTACGCACATTTTCTTCCAATTCCCCCATTTCATTTTGATTCTGAACTTTCACTCTAGTTTTTTTGTTTAGTCAGCAAAAAAAGTTTATTTTTCTCGACGAAGTGAAAGCGGTTTACACGTGTTGAGTGAAAGTTACGTAGGAGAAAGTTACGTGGGGGAAATTGGCTATATGTTGGGTTGGAATCGGGGGAAAACTAAAATCGATAAATACTGGTAAAAATCTAAAGTAAATTTGGTAGTTTTTGGTAGTCCAAACCAACTTATAGCTGTTTGAAAAACTACTCAAAACTCCAATGCAACGTGAAAAGCGGGAAAAAGTCAATGACTTGGGGCTATGTGAGACGAATGATGTAATGCACTCAGCGGACGCATTGGCAATTTTTCGAGGATTTTCCTGGACTATATCCCACTGGGAAAAACCTGTGACTGGGACAAACTCCAACACTGACTCTATGTATTACTTTTTTGCGACCTTTGTGCATATGGCGGAGGTGTCTATGACGACTCTTACAACTTTTTCGGGTCTTTCGTTTCGTGTAATACCCGCCTAGAAGTCTTGAGAAAGTCTTGGAATTCATTTGAGACTGAGACGTTTTTTCTCTACAAAGTCTCGAATCTTGTAATTGCCATCACGTTGGACTATTGGACTTTCTCCGTTTCTCCACGATGACCGCACATCTTCATTTTGCGTCGTCGTTTTTTAGATGGTTGTAACCGACACCACCAAAAATGTATGTATGCACGTATGTAATGCATAAATGGAATAGGTTCGTGTGTCATCGCTTTTTTTTACTGATGGCCGAGGTAGCCCAAGATATAGACTCTGATGAAAAAAAACTAATCATAAATATTTTCAGTCGTGGGAATTCCATAGGTACTTGTATTTTTGCAAGTATTTACGTTATGTTTAAAATAAATTGTTGAGAATGTTGACCCCAAAAACTTAGTTGCTTGGAGGAAGACAAAATCATTTGTTAAATCAAGGGAAAAATTGTTTAAATACTTAAATACATGTTAATCCTTATACAGGATGTTTCAAAGATCTCGCTCTATCATTTTGTAACCAAGAATTTCGAATCTCAGTTTCCAAAGGTTTATGTACGACAGATTTAAATGGTAGAGCAAAACCTTTGAAACACCCTATATATATGTAGGACATTTGGAAACAGATTCAAAATCCTTGGTTACAAAATGATAGAGCGAGATCTTTGAAACACCCTGTATTTAAAACCTAGCGTGATAGAAATTGAAGGTACCTCTATATAGCAAATGCGATTCCGCGAAAACTCGCCTGTACGAAAACTCGCCCTACGACAACTCGCCTGCGAAAACTCGCCTGCGAAAACTCGCCTGTACGAAAACTCGCCTATACGAAAAC
>JAHZMY010002359.1:0-10692 GCA_027743915.1 Seira sanloemensis | reverse complement strand
ATTTTAATTATTGCATTGATGGCCATTAAAAGTCTCCAGTAAAATTTTTTTGGCTGATAAGATGTAACCTTTAGTGAGTGCGAATCCCAGGAAACAAGCATTTCCCTTTAAAGGCTTTGATATTACTATATTACTATTTACTATAGTACACGTTGTATCCTCACGTCCAGTTTTTATGCAAGTCTGGGCGGAAAATTCAGGAAAAAATCTACCAAGCCGCATTATGATCTTGACCTTTGACCTTTTTTCAACTCAAATTTTGTATTTCTACATATCTTACTAATTTCAATGTATATCCACGTAATTTCATGTTACACGTATTCTTTTCCATGAACCTAGTAATTTGAGTGGAAAGGACGTCTTTTCAAACGAAAGTGAATGAAGCCACAAAGTTTGAGATCATTGTCGTAACGAATTTTCTCGCCTTTTATACGTATATATACTGCCAAAAAAAGAAATCTTTCAAAAAAAAGTTGCTAAACCTGGAAAGTCAGTCAATCTACAAAAAAAAGTCTACAAAAATTTGTTCGGAAAAATAAATACATAGATACCTTCTGCAAAGGACCTTTGCCATCAAAGTAAAAAAAATGCCTACAAGTCCAAGAAGAAAAGTTCTAAAAAATGAACAGAAAAGTCTGCTTTTATATCCTGTATAAATCTATGCATATGCTTTGCCTGTGACTTTAATTTACTTAAATCTGCTATCTATTAATTATTATTAGTACGTATCATCTTTTTCAAATTATGACAAATTCTATGACACAACTGTATTTTTTTGAGAGTAAAGAACACGTTTCGTATCAACAAAAAATTATATTCACGTTTTTCACTCTTTAACCATATCTGTCAAAGGAAGAGAGATAATTTTGTATGTACAGGAAATGAATAATAAGAAGGAAATAATTATATTAAATGTTTAATGCTACAGGACTTCTTCTTTGGAACTGGAACTGAAATCACAATGAGAACTGCATCTTGGGGTCATGATTGACTACCCATCGATATACTTTCATAGGCCACAGTAATGCATAGGAATAGTTAGGTTTTGGGTGCATAGCATCAAAATCTACATGGACATTTATGGGCCACTGTACAAATACAACTTAACTATTATATAGTATTATGTAGCTTCTTAAGTCTCTACCTGTACAGATTTTGAATACAAAGACGTTTCTTGGAAGTTTTCCCGTTAAAGTTTTAATTTTTGTGGATGGAAATTGCCAACAATTATATACTTTCTGACTTTTTTGGTATAATGTACAAATGTCGCACAGCACTACACTGGTCAAGAACGAAAGGAGGCTTTTTTGTCTTAAAAATTTTAAAAGGCTATTGTACACACGCGCCCTCAACGCGGCCACCCGTCACCCTCGTCGTTTTCCTGCTTGATGTCGTGAGCCGAAGGCAGTTTTGAAGAGTTCCCTGGGCCCATTTGTGAGCCCATCATCTCACCGTCCGAGTCTTCGTCATCCTCGTCCTCGTAGATTTGGTTCTTGTCGAGTAGATTACTGATTTGGGTGCCGTGGAGATTAGCTTGTTCGATAAGGTTCTGAAATGAGACGAACGTTTGGAGTTTAGAGATTGATCCGAGTTCACACTTTAATAAAATGAAAACAAAATGTGGGACTTTACCATGGCGAATGCCTGTGGGTCTGACGGAAGGGCGGAGGTGGACGGTGTTAAAGATATTCTAGGCTTTTTCGGCGTGATTGTTGTGGAAAGGTACGCTCCCAGCGTTTTCTCGTGAATGTTTAACCGTTTCGCTGCATCCGAGAGGGAGATTTGACCCGCCCGGAGGAGATTTAGCACTTGGTAATAGTTAAAGTTCGTGTCTTGCGTGTGAGGCATCTTTAAGTACCCGTGTAACTATAACAAGCAAAAAATTATTTTATTAGTTAGTGGCACTTTTATTCTAAATTTTATATGATTTTTTTGGCAATTGACTCACCTCTCTATATCTTGAATATAACGTTGAATATGATACACCTAGGATTTCTGCTGCGGCTTTCATCTCCATCTTTTTGGAACGTATGGCATTCATGATTTTTTTGGTGGTCGGCTCCTCCCAAAATTGAGGTCTAGAGCCTCCCCTAATTTGATAAATTTGATTTATGAATACAACAATTTGAATAGCTTTTAGTCTTTTTCATATTTGCATACTTTTCTATATAGTCTGTCATTTTCACAATGTTCTGCAAGTCTTCTTCCGTCACTTCGTCGTCCTCCCCACCCATCCCCCCTTCCGTTCCGTCATCCTCCAAGTCGTCTTCCTGTTCCATATCCGTGGACAATCCGGTCTGTTTCCGTTTTGCGGGCTTTTTCATACGGGGCAAGGCAAAATGGGATTCTAGTAAACTACCAGGGAAATCGTCAAAGCCTTGCGAGGATTCCAAAGGATTGGCACCTGACACGGTCATCGACATCCCATCCGCTGAAAATAAATAAATAAAACGCAATACATTAAGCATGACGGCATAACAAAGTGCTCATAAAAAAGTTGTGTCCAAAATTACCCATGGAGGTGTCCAGCATTGGCGGTCTTCCCCTCTTCTTTTTCGGCGGCTGGTCCTGCAACGACCCCCCTCCATCCGAGTTTCCCTCGAGGATACCACTTGGAGGCGATCCCGGCGTCGAGTCCTCCCCTCCCGTATCTCTATCCCCGTAGTCGGTGCCGTCCTCTTTGGAACCACCTGTTAACGACGCGCCTCCGTGATTCGAGCCGGAGTTTGTAATGTCGGCAAGTCCTTTCACCTGCAAGCTTTCCGCTGCTTTCAGGAGGGAGGCGAGTTGATCCTGTGGGTTAATGCACATCGCATTATTAGTTTATATTCACTCAATTAGTAAAATGAAAGAGAACGCCTTCAGAGGTGTGGTCTTAATAAAAACCGAATAATTCTTGTTTAGCTTTCTTCACTGATAAAATTAGAGTAGTTTTCATAAATGACATTCACATACCTTATGGCACTTGATTGCTTTGCCTTCACATGCGACCAACACATCGGTGAAACTCTCGTTGAGCAGAAGCTGATTAAACATGTGAAGCAAGTTGTTGGGGTGGTACTTCCACTTCAAGCAGTAGCCGTGCGAGCCTCCTCTTTGAGCCATTTTGAACTCTTCTCAATAATGTCACGATTTCAAAACTTTTCTCTTCTCCGGCACTATGGAATATCCATGTAAAAAGCGCTCGCGTCAAGCAGCTCGTAATAATTATATTGGATGCTTGTGTCGAAATCAGTTATTATTATTAACCATTCATAGTTTATGTCCATCAACAACTGGCCCTCACATTTGATTCCAAAAAGTATTTCCAAGACGCAGGAACTTTGTCTCTTTATCTCCTCTTCTCAAAACCTGCTGGTGTACGTATGTTTTCTCAAAACCGCAACACAATCACAACTCATCCGGCGTTAATTACCCAGTACTCAACTCTGGTAGTACATATGATGACGTTCCAATCCAATATCCGGATAGTGGACGAGATAATGAGTATGCAAAATGTAACGAAATCGATCCCCTCTCTCGTAAATTATGAAGAGTCTGCAATGGCAACTTTACCCATTCCTTTTTTGTACTTTTTTTCTCTTCCTTTGCAAAGAAAATATATATATTTTGTAAAATATTCTTTTAAAAAATTTGAAGATATTGCATTAACTCCTCTCTCTCTCTCAGTTTTTTTTAAATTCCCTCACTCATCATTTTATCAGTGCAAATGCACACAGCCACTTTTTTGCCTCTACTGCTCAATAGCAATTTTACAAGAGAAGATTAACATAACATTCTCATCACAGCACTTTTTTCCACTCGTGTTAAACTTCACAATATTGTCCCGTGTAAAGTGGCAAGAGAGGAGTACGTCAAACTGGAAGATCTTCTCTTTCCAAATATTTCCTCACAATATCCCCCAAAGCTAATTGAGTTTTGCACGGTGTCACCTCCAAAACGTGCTGGGGAAACAATTTCATATACAAATTTTTATGAAAATGGCGACTTTTTCCGCTGTGAACTGAAAGAAAACGTAAAAAAAATTTATGTATGTAATACTACCCAACATAGTCGTTTTTTATTTTCCTGCATCTCCTTTTTTTCAAAATTTCGATCGACTTTTTTCATTCCCTTCTCTTTTTCCTCTGGCTTGAGAGGGCCAGAGAGCTGAGTCGAAAAAAGTAATATTTTTACACTAAAGCAAATAGTAAAGAGAGAGAGAAAAAAAGGCTTTTGAAAAAAGTCAAAAGCTGGTGGATTCTCTCTCTCTCTCGATGGATATGTGGTATCGGCATATTTGGTGTGGTGCAGGCCATCATACAACAACACAAACATACGTACATACATCCATTTCATAAAAACTCCTATATCAAAACACATACTAATAATGGGAAATATTTCTACATGGAAGACTTGGGGAATCCAATGCAATCTAAACATCCTCTAACATAACGAAAAAATGAAAAGAGAGAGAAAAAAAAACTTTTTTCGTACGTACTTGTTAACGTATGTACACACACACTCGCATTTACACAGCACAATACATAATAATACTTTATGAATTTTTTTTTTCAACGTGTGTTCCGTGGATAAAAAAATTGAAAGTAGAAAAGCTTCATTTTTCTTTTCAGAGTGGCTCGGCTCTTATAAAAGTTGTTGTCTCACGGTTATGGCCAGAGCGTTTAGGAAAATAAAAAAACGAGCGAGCTTTTTCATATCAAATTTTTTTAATAAAGCTTTTCATATAAGGTAGACCTGAGTACAGCCTACTACAATATGATATTTCTGAGAGAGAGAGAGAGAGAGGATATGAAAATGAAATAGTTTTTTCAAGGAAATTTTTTATAATTGGATTGCCTCACTTGGTCTATGAAAAAAGTTGATTTCATTTCATTTGATGGGATGGATGCTAACATAACACAAGTGGTCGATTTTTTTCGAAGAAGAATGGATATAATTTTACATTTTCGAATGGGCTTTTTGAGAGACATGCAGTGCAATGAGCGATCCAGTTTTGTAGACGAGGCAAAAAGACTTGTGTGTAATCCAGAGAGAGTGTAAAAAGGTGTCGCTTTTTTAACATTTCAATTGAATTGAACACTTTATATCTCTCTTGAAAACAAAATATTTAGAGCACTTGCTCACTCATCATATCGTAAAAAAAATTGCAGGGTGAGTTTAGTCGATGATGACGATGGTGTGAACATGTTAAATAAATTGTATTATGAAATGCGAACAAAATTTTTCGTATATTATATTCCTTTTCTGAATTGGACGTATGTACAGAAACTTTTTTTTGGCTTTGTCAAACATGAGCTGTTATGTTGTGAGGAGTGAGCATATTTTTATAGGAGGAGATTTCTATGCTCGGATGTATATCACTTCAAAAAAAAGTATATTTTTTTGAAGAGGAATATTGAATATCAGTTTTTATGATGGTGGATAATGAAAATGATGGAAGCACTTTTTTATTATCTGTTTCGTGTGGCAAGGGCACATTTATATGATTTCTCGTTGGATTTCAATTTGGATTATATATTTTTGAGGATGGGGAAAATGCTCAATTTTGGGAATTCGTTTTCAACCTTGTGTATTTGGAAAATTACTCGTTATCAGGTTCATTTTCCTTTATCAAACTTTTCTCGCTCTCTCGCTGCTTTTGACTTGAACCATTTCGGACAATTCACTATTTTGAGTAATAGGACTCGAAAAGGCAGTACGCTTTGATAAGATAAAAATAAATTTATTTGCATTAATTGCTCCATTCATGAAGCGTTTTTTTGTGCCGAGGCAAGGAGCGTTTTTTCAAGTTGGTTATGAAAAATGGCTTTGCACATTTTTTTATAACATGCTTTCGTCAAAGTAGGACGAAGGAAGTCTACTTCTTTTCATTCATTTCATTGCACATCCTGTTCTTTATGGATAGATTTCTGCTTGAAATAAAAAAAGTATGAAATATGAGTCACAAAACTCCAGTGAAGAGGGGATGTTTGCATGTATCATTTCCAGAAAATTTCCACTGATCTTTGTACAAAACGAATATAATTTAATAGCATTGTGTATGTTGTATGTGGCATGGACAAAGTGTTTGTGACAAAATAAAGTTACTGAAGAATATGCATGGATACACCAAATACTTAAAATTAAACCCTATAAAACATTTAATTGAAATTGAAAGATAAAATGTCATTTTTCTGATTCAAATCTAGATACTTCTAACTTTTTTTACGCAGATGCAGATGGAAAATGGGAAAGTGGAGAGTTTATTTTAAAAAAATCTTACAATAAAATCTGGATTCATAATTTTATGCTATATGTACATAATCAGGTAATAATCAATCACTCTCATAGTGGCACATGGTCTTAAAAGGCTTCTTCCAATATTGTATCAGCCCACTTTTCCAAAAAAGTCGGCAACAGTGTCCATAATTCCATTGATAAACGGAGGGGAATTTGAAGGCAGTGCAGTCGCAGTGGTCCCTTCTCCTGCCACCTCCAACCGTCTTTCTGACAAGGTCGTAGAAGAAATATTGGCTTTGAATGGGTTTGACGTCGTACTGATCAAAGTCGTGGGGGTCATCATTGGAGTCGATGAGACCTTCAAGGTTGGCTTATACAGCCCTTTTCGGCTCACTAGCTCAGCTTTCTCTTTTGACACATCATCGTCACTTTCATTTTTTCCAGGTCTGTAATCATAGAAAAACTTGGCTTTGGACTCTGGCGCAGGGAGCGTTTTGGAATGCGTTTTTGAGCCCAGTGGTAATGGGCCCATGGGCATTCCCATTGGCAACGGACCCGAAACTCCTCCTAAACCGTTGAGCATGGTCATCGGGAGACCCTGAACTGGAACGGCTTGCGGTAAGGTGGAGTAAGGATGTGGCAAGGTCTGGTATGGAATAGCGTTTGGGATTCGGTGAGAATTGAAGGAAGTTGGATGCGCCATCGGCATGGGATTAACAACCATTTGGGGTGGTAACATGGCCGTTGGCTGAGACATCATCGGTGCCCTTCCAAATGGTCTGAAGAGACCGTGTCTTAGTCCATGCATAATCTTGGACACTCGCTTGCTATTGCTGCCAAAGGGATGCTGACTCGGTCCAAACTCATGACCCAGCTTGAAATTTGGATTTCCCAGATTGAACGAGAATGTGAGCCATTTATTCTTGTTGGGGAGGAATGGTCGGACTTGATCGTGTTGGGAGGGTGCAAACCCCACCTGAGGCATTAGATGCTGCATCATTGGATATTCGGTAGTGATGGATATGGACTCGGCAGCTGTGAGAGGTCGTCTCGTCGGGGAGACCAGAGTTGCTGGGGACTGCAAGGTATTTTTGACCTTTCCAAATTCGCTTAGATCGCTGTGAGAGGTGGACTCATTCACTGGGAGCATCATTGCTGGCAGGACTTTGATCATTGTGGAATAGTGACCAGGCACAGGGTCAAGTAAAGTATTACGCACTCCGCCGACACCACTACCCGGAACGGTAGGTATGGTGCTGGTCAAATGGTTCTTGGCATATCGGTGATTATGATGAAAGTAGTGTGCGGCATCATTCTCCCGATCATCCGAAGTCTTTAAACTCTTATTCTTTTTCTTGTCGTCGTCATTATTGTCATCAATGGCGCTCTTTCTCGTCGACAGCTCGTAATAGCTGATTTGACCAGGATGTTCCTGGTAAAAATAGTTTTGATATTTGGCCCGATTCGAGAGTCGATTGTACGCATTTGCATGGCGCAAAGGGATGCTTGCCAAGTGATTCAAGGGGCTAATTATTGAATACGCCGGCGTGGCTGAAGACAATTGGGGATTGCTTATTGAAGTCGGTCGTGGATGCTGGTGGTCGCGATTGCGATCATGCCCTGTGGAGTCTGGTCTTGGACGCCTTTGACGGTAACGGGGCCACATCCACTTTGGTGGAAACCTAAAGTTTTGTCGGGCTGGAGCATAGGATGGGCGGAGCACCCCACCACCACCACTGCTGCCACCACTCTGCTTGATTGAGTGAGACCCTGGTTTTCGGGTCGGGCCAAAGTTTGGAGCGTATGGAGAAACGACCTCTGCCTCGCCCTCTTTATTATTCAAGTCCCCCAGTGACGAGGACGTTTGATACGGCGCAGGGTCTTTCGGGTAAGATGAGAAATTGTTTAGGTGTTTGTGACCATTGTTTTCTCTTTGACCTCGTCCCGAGTCATCCTCCTGGACTGGTCGGTGTTTCGGCGAAAAAAACATTTTGTTCTCGTGGTATTCCTTCCTTTTGCGGGGTCGACGTCGCCGAGGTCCCGAATAGCTACTGTTTGAAGGACCAGCATCATCCGCGTTTTGAAATCTGGTGAAGGACGGGACTGAACGTACGGGGCTATTTTCCTTGTCCCCGACTATTTCCACCCTGGGGTCCTGCGTGGTTGTTGGCTCGGCGAGTAGTGGCGAGTTGCTGAGTTCCGTCACCGAAAACGACGTGGCCAAAGGCGCTGAATAGATTGCTGCAACTGAAGGTGAAGGTAGGTTCTTGGCCCTCTCTCTCAGAATGTGATCAGCCAAAGAAGCTGGCAAGCTTTGAATCGTGTTTTTCTTTGGTGTGCTATGAGAGCCGTGGTAATTATGATTAGGATGATACTCCTCCTGCCTATGATTATTATGATACTGCTGATTTTGGTGATTGCCGCCGTGATGTTGAGACATTGACTTTCCGTAGTTATTGTGCTGGTTATGCTTCTCAGTCTCCTGGTAGTCTGTGTGATGCCCTTTGTTGTACCCGTTGTGGGTCCCATGCTCATTTTCATGCTTTTTCCCATCAAGATACTCCGTGTGGACCCCCTGTACACATACAAAGAGGGACAATTATTACCTTATCTTAACTCAGTTTCAATGGTCAGTGCCATCACACAAGAAGCTTGTAAGAGAAATCGCGTGTAATACTCAACACAGTCCTTGTAAAAAGCGGAAAAGCCATGAGTGCGGTGGTTGCACAGCTCATTACGGAAACACTTTCTTTTTGCGTGTGCAAACGGCTGTAACATGTCTCATTTTATTTTTGAATGTGCAATATATAGTTATTATGGAATACTTATAATCCATGGATTATCTAAAGTGCAGCAATCGCGTAAAGCACGTAACTTTACAGCAATTTTTTTTCGCTCTGAACCCAAGTTGATAAATCAATCAGAATAGATGATGTGTTCAAATTATTCATATACATAGGTCCTTAAAATTTGCAGGTTCATTAGACCACTCTAAATTCTAAGCAAGTGCACAATACCATTGTGAATCCATAAGCTTACGTAATTCTTTTAACAAAGTTTTCAGTGTTTTGTGCTCGATACTCAAGACGTGCATCTCATGCTCATGCAAACCGCAATAAAAATACTTGAGAAATTATGGTAGACCGAACTTGGTCTGCTATCCAATTCTGTAAACCAGTGCCATTGCAACTTTCCCCTTCCACAACCTTTTTTCACGCGTGCCATTAATTTGAAGCAATGAGCGAAAAGGCACACAAAGTGCAAGAGATTTTGTGTGGTAATACCTATTTGAAATCACGTAACCCTTGAGATCCACCAGTTGAAATAGAGCGTCTTACATTTTCCTTAGGAAAGTATTTACCAGGCAAGCCACAAGACTATAATTTAGCACCGCGTAAAAATCCTAAATACAATCAGAAAATGTGTAAAGTGCATTTACATATACTATATTCTGTGTGCGGTATGTGAGTGTGACACTTTCATGACACTAAGAAGTTTGAGCAAATTTTTAATGGCAAGCTAATATTTGCTTAAGGAGGTAGAATTTCATATTTCAATTCATCTCAAACTCACTCCTGGGGTTTTCTTTACACGATTCCGCTCCCTACGCTCCTCCGTATGCCTGATTCTTAGAGCTGCAGACTTTGGTTTAAAAGAAATGAAAATAATAATTTTTGATTTTAGCAATTATTGGTCCGCTCAAAATAATCATAAAGACATTATGGCTATTTCCGGAAGTAGGAAACACTAAGTAAAGCCGCCAGTTTTTTGGGATATGGTTTAAAAATACAACTAAAATATTTAATTCGATTCCGTATCAATAGTTTATAGCATATTATGCTATGTATTTGGTGTTGAAGCTTTAGGTGATTTTGTATGATTTCCTTCTTTGGATTGGCTCACGTCTCACCGTGGCCTGCTGTGGCACTTTCGATTGATGCAATAAAATTAGATAAAAGTATTAAGTCCCATTAAAGTTTTACGAAACCACGACAAAACAAATTCGAAACTTGATTTTGATATAAGTTTTACACTCGAAATGTGTGATTGCTCAATGAGACGTCATGTGTGATCTAATTTCATATTTTCAGATGTCAATACTACAAATACAATTGAAGTTGGTACGATTACACAATCTCGTCACTTGGATTGTCATGCTGGGCATTTTGAAAAGAGAAAAATTAGGCTCCATGTCGAGCGCTATTTAGAAGTTTGTCACAATTTCGTCTTTCAGAAATGAGCATTTGACAATTTTTATTGAGAGGAGATAAACACACGAAATGCAGGTTACCATACGTTCATACTTTTAAAGAACAAGCTAGTCAAGATGCATTGTATTATGTCAAGATCGAGAGTTGCAATAAAGCTTGTGAAATTATCTTACTTGGTATTTCCGCTTATCATCTTTTGTCCCATGATTCGCACCACCTTTTGACTCGGACAGTCCAAAGCTTTCGGCAATTTTGTTTG
>JAHZMY010002358.1:0-12162 GCA_027743915.1 Seira sanloemensis | reverse complement strand
CGTTACAGGTTTGTACAGCTATCCAACTCATCAAAGCTCACATCGTGACCTGAGCCCAAATTCTTGATGAAGGTTTGGATTTCTCCATATGCCTTTCTCAATTCAAACGTTTCAGCGAGCTCCAACATAAACTTGACATTATCCTCTGAGCACAGGTCAATCAGAACGTCGTCAAAGTATCTTATGAGTTCATCAAGTTTGTAATCCTTCGCAGCCTTTACAATTTCATATAAGCGGAGGTGATCGTCATCCTCGACGTTCAGGGTCAGTGGCACGATGTCCTCAGTGTAAATGTAGTGGAGAAGAAAGTCGAGCGACTTTGATGTCAGGTTGACCTTGACAACTTGGAACTGTCTGAGTTTTTCCCCTCGGGACAGCTCTTCGCTGAGAAGCGGAATTTGAGCTAAAGCAAGTAAAAATATAGATTACGTTAGTCAATTTTTTTTGTAGATGTTGACTTTTGACCTATTTTTGAATTTCAATTAATAGTAATGAGTAACCTAACAGGATCCGTTTATGCGCCTTAAACTCTGCGCCGTCCTTTGTGATGATTGTGACATCGGGGAATGTTGCTTCAGTTGACCCATGCAAATGTCCACTTTCACTGCTGTCGCTCTCAAAGGATGGGATGGATTTTAAGTTGGGACGAACCATTGTAGAATCCAGCGTAAATATTTTTTACGCACGCTCCCAGAAATGTGTTTCCCTAAGATTCGGACGGACAATTCTTACCGTGACTTTGAAACTGTTGGGAATTTGGGTCCTCCAGAAAAGATTTTGAGTTTTGCTACATTATCTTTTGACAGATTATCTAAATGCTGATAAAAGTGGAGTGGACTCCAGTTGGACTCTGGACTATCGTGGGGTGTTCACTGTCCAACTGGGTTTTATCGGTAAGTTCCTATCAGAAAAGCTTTAAAAGCCACAGACTCTCCATTCACTGTAATTAAAATTAAATAGACCACGTGATTTTGCCGTCATTACTAGGCGTGGCTGTAATTTACACACACAAAATATACTTTGGATGTGAACTGAATGTGAACCTTGGACGTGGTCGCAGATATTGCTTTGGTCTTGAAAACGGGTGATGATTGAGACTGAAATCATGGATTCGATTTGGAATAGAGTTGAAATTGGGGAAAAAGTGTACTTGCTGGTAAAATTGGTAAAATCCGGTAGTACTTGTTATTAACACTCACAACTTGATTATGGAAAATTCGCTAAACCTGCAACGCAAAAACAAATTATGAATAGCGCAATGATTGAGACATTCTGAGACGAACAGTTAATTGATGCTTGTGTCCATTTTGACCATGTCGAATATTGGTTGTAAAAACGTGTGGCCATCATAATGGGGAAATTGCGACAAAAAACGCAGAGTTGAAGAGTTTGTCTTTTCTTTCATATCAAATGACATGAACTCACTTCGCTTCGTCAAGAATTGATTGGTCATCACGAAAGTGCAAGTGCCTCACTGTGTTCAGGCTGACAATGAGACTTATTGGACATTGTGTACATTCTGAAAAAATAAATATTATCTCAGTGAAAACAGTCATTTTGTGGCAAAGCTCCTCGAAAGCATAAACTGTTATTAGTTTACGAGGGTAAATGTACATATGACGGCATTGGATGATGAACGTCATCACAAATGACATTTTTCACGGACTCAGTACATGACTGACTTTTTAATAAAAAGTACAGATACGGAGATGATCAGATACTGCCATCCGCCGCCCGTTGATTTAAATGCTTATCGTATTAAGTGCAGTTATGGCGGAATGGCAGTGGCTTCATTACTGATAAACGATTAGTTTGTGTTGCATAATTAATGTGACAATAAAAATTTGATTTTTCTCTAAGCCTCTGCCAAGGTTAAAACTTGAAATTGCAAAGTCGTATTTTAGTTTATTTAAGAAACTAGCAAAAATCTAATCAGTGCTAAAATTCTTTTGTACTTTCAAAATGTACCCGCTGGGGAAGCCGTTTTACGGGTTCCACTACAAGTTCCTGGAACCATCTGAGCACGAGGAGACACTGGATCTCATTGTAAAGTATCTCATGCCCGCATCAATCCCACTGGGATATGATTCGCGGTATCCGGAGGATTTTAGAGAATTCTTTCGTCGGATGATGAAACGTGATTCGCACAGGTCCTTCATCGCAATCCATATCGAAACTGGGGAGGTGAGTCATCCGCAACTATTTTCTGTTATTTAAAATAAATATTTTAAAAAATTATAAAGTTCGAATCTCTTTGGCTCAGATTGCCGCATGCCGAATGGTGGACGTGGTCGAGAAAGGAGTAGAATCAGACTTTACCGTACAGTATCCTTCCTACTTCAAACATAAGTCAAACATTGACAACTGCAAACTCATCGCTGATCTCTGCAAGGATGTCGATCTTTTTGAAGAGTATGAGGTGACGAAGTACCCATTCATGTATGGTCTCTGCGTAAAAGAAAAATTTAGACAGAAGGGCATCGCGACTCAGATGTACAGACGTGGACTCAATTATCTGTACAATGAAGGATACAAAATCGTCAAGTGTGTCTTTGTCAGTCCGTACACAAGAAGGGCTGGGTACAAGAATGGATTTGTGGAGCTGAATCGAAGATATTACCACGACTGCAAGAATGATGAAGGCGAGATCTTGAATCCGAATTCAGATCCGACGGATTTTGTAGACTTTGGTGTGTTTGACTTAAGAAAAGGGCCGTGTCATGTGAAGAACTTTCCATGTGGCTTTTAGATAGTTTATCACCGATAATAAGTTTTAAATATTATGTATGTTTATAAAGATGTCATTGAGTTCAAGTCGGAAACTAGTAAAAACTGCAATTTGCGGACATATTTACACAGAGCAAAATTAAAAACGAGTTTGACATAATATTATATTACATACACATCGCATGAGTGAATCGTTTTTCTTCAAATTAAATATTTCGTGAGGCTGAATCTGTTAGCAGTATTGATTTTATAAGGAATTTCCTTATTACAATGAATTCTGATAGCTGTAAAAAAAGTCTAGTTCTTGAAATTCTGAATTAATTGTAGAAAATTATAAATCCCATGTCAACTTTTTATTATATCGTACCAATAAAGATTGACATTTGTTATTACAATTAACACTCAATCAAACTATTGTTCCACATGTCATATGCTAAAATTACATGGATAAACTTTCATTCTCTGTTATTTAATTCTTCATCCACATAACTTTTTATCTCAAATGATTAAATGTAAAATCGCAGGAGCGTGCTAGGGTATATAATGGGCGATAACAATTCCCCCAATCAATATCAGCAATTGTCAACAGACACCTACTTCTTTTTGTCTTGCGTAGTATCTGATTGATAAAACAAATATTGACATTTGGCGTGCACCAGCTTTCGATCTTCAACCGAAGTCAAATATCATTCACCAAGATTGCCACGCACTTGCCGCATGTACTGCACCACAGCTCACTGCAACCTTTACCTGTGAGTTTACGTTAAGTATATAGTTGTTGATCACTAAACCTTTATCTCTGTGATCTTGGGTTTTGGGAGATTCGAGTGAAGTTGAACTGTGCAAGGTTAGAATAACTTTGCGCTTAATAATTCGATATTATTGAATGCGTTTGATAGTATTTGTTACCTATGAAAATTTAAAGAGCTACTTTTGTTATAATCCAGTGCAGAAAAAAGGCCATCTCATTTATGGCCATATCTTTCATTTAATGCCATCTGAAAGTTGTCACATTTTACCCCAAATCATAGTAGCATACCACATGGTGAGGTTGACAGCAGAACCAGTAGTAAATTAGACTAATATTGCTATTATTTTAAGCGCCGTGAAAATGGTGTATGGAACTAGTGCGCAAATCCAATCAAATTTCAGTAATTTGTTCAACACCTGCAAAAGTGACAAGACGAGAGGAATGTACTGCGAGTTGGGTAAGCCATTTTACGGCTTCCACTACAAGTTTCTGGAACCGTCGGAGCATGAAGAAACGCTGAATCTCATAACGGAATATCTCCTCCCTGCCTTGGACCCTTTGGGATATGACCCCCAATATCCAGAGGACTTCAGGGAGTTCTTCAAGCAAATGATGGAAGGTGATACTCACATGTCTTACATTGCGGTTCACATGGAGACCGGGGAGGTAAGCCAGAAGCATTATGTAAATCGAACTTTACCGGAAATAAATTTTTCATAGATTCATAAATTAATAGATTGCCGCCTGTCGAATGGTAGACCTGGTTGAGAAAGGAGTGGAATCGGATCTCACCGTACCATACCCTCCATACTTCAAGCACAAGTCAAATATAGACAACTGTAAACTCATCACGGATATCTGCAAAGACGTCGACCTATTCGAAGAGTACA
Source organism: Seira sanloemensis (assembly GCA_027743915.1). Classification (NCBI taxonomy): domain Eukaryota; kingdom Metazoa; phylum Arthropoda; class Collembola; order Entomobryomorpha; family Entomobryidae; genus Seira; species Seira sanloemensis. Next base: position 7,794 of record JAHZMY010002358.1, on the reverse strand, counting down.
ATGTGACCAAGTATCCATACATGTTTGGCCTCTGCGTCAAGGAGAAATACAGAATGAAGGGTATCGCGGGGGAGATGTACCGCCGAGGGCTCAACTTTCTGCACAGCATAGGTTACAAAATAGTGAAGTGCTGCTTTGTAAATCCGTACACGAGAAAGGCTGGTCATAGGAATGGATTTGTGGAGCTCAATAGAAGATATTACCACGAGTGCAAGAATGACGAAGGGGAAATTTTAAATCCGAATTCGGATCCGACTGACTTCATAGACTTTGGCGTGTTTGATCTGAGAAGGGGTCCGTGCTGTGTGAAGAAATTACCGTGTGGGATTTAGTACCTAACATTTACTATGTTTAAGAATTGCTGATGTATGGAACAATTAATTTTAATTGTACATTTTGACCACTTTAAAATAGCGCCTAACAATCGTATCAATTCTCAGCCATACAGAATATTACGATAATTATTTTCCTTGTACCTACGAGAGTCAGCAAAATACGTTATTTACATTAGATAGGCTAGTTGTGGCTGGTAAAAACCGGCTCGCGCATAAACTTTTCACGGCAACACTGAGTACATCAAAAAAATATTCTCCTTCAACCTGCTCAGGTAATAGTGGAATTCAACAAATCAGTTCAGAAACACATGTAATTTAGGACACTACTTACCTTAATGTCATTTGTTACATTACGAAGTAAGCGGTTGGACTCCCAATTTTAGGCAATTTGCGAAAGGAGTAATTTCTGTCCAATTTTAGTCATACTTTCAAACTGTTTGCGTTGATTATATGTTCAGAGAATAAAACCTAATGCCAGTTTTGAAATTAATAAGAGTGTTTCTTTAGCGAAACATTTTCATCTTTCTGATGTGGTTGTTGGCACAGAAGCAGCCGGATCGTGATTTTGTGATTACGTCACTTGCGGAGAAAGATAGGTTGACGGGAGCATTTCTTTTGTTTTGTCACAAGAACTGCACCAAGCACTAGTTATTCCGTAATAGTACCAAATTTCCTTTGAATAAAAATAAATTATGTAAATTAATATTACCACGCCATCACAGTAAAATTTGTTGTGTAAAAGCTAAGCGATTTGTCGAATACGCGGTTATGACACAGAAATTTCGCAAGCGATTGTATTAGCATGTAATAGTGCAATTTAAGCACACAATGACGATTGAAGTGGTTTTAGTTCGGTTCAAAAGAAAAGGTCACAACTTGTGCCGTAGCTGAGAAACCTTTTGCATTGTCCTGAATCAAATAAAAATTCGAAATGGAGAATTGTGGTAGGTTGCGATTGTCTACTCTGCTCACAAGTATTTGCGTGAAATACCAGGCATTTTACAAATTTCTCATACCATTTCCGGTTTTATTTGTTTGTAACAATGAGTCTTCCACGGATGTTTTGAGACTTAGGGTTAAGACAAACACATGTATTAATGCCTTGTTATGGAGCGCACTATGCTTTTTTCCACTTTTCCTGCAACTTATCCTTCTGACAGCTGAGACATTGTCGTGGAAGTTTTTTGTGAAACATTTTCATGTTGGGAAGGAATGTTTAGTTAGTGCGCTGTATGAAATGACCTCGTCCTCTATGCTGGTGTGTTTCACGGTCATTCTGATAAAGCCGCTTGACCAGATTGTTGCTGCATTTAACGCGCTTTTCAAAATGGAAGCTGGGGTCTGCCAAAGATGTAAGTCGTTGCTTATTTATAACCACGAAAAATGATTTTGGTATGTGAAGATTAAATATTTCCAGCCGGTATTCCAGCCATTTTTTCTTTACCTAATTTATACATACGTTTCGTTTCTTAACTAAATATCATGACAGTTTGGATCCACCTAAAAGTTACTTCTTAGCTTGTCGTATTCTATGCCTTCCAAATATTAGTCACCAGGTGCTCAAATTAGATTCGTGAGCTACTAACGCACATATTAGAAAGCCCATCGCGCTAGAAACTATCAGCACATCCAATTCGACTGCAATTTCAATCAGCGTTGGGAATGGCGACGGCGCATCGATGAAGTTAAGGTTATTTTTTTCGTTTGCTAAAATTTCAACGATAAAGTTATCGATAGAAGTTTAGGAAAATTTTCATGATATTCGATAAATTTAAAACTTATAATAAGCAGAATTCTTTCGATAAAGTTAAGGATGAGGTTAATTTTTATATAAGCGCAATTCCTAACACTAAGTACGAACATTTTTTTCATCGTTTTTCATCATATTCATTTTTATGCAAAACTTTGAAGATTTTTACGCCTGTACGCCAATATCCTAGCTAGTGTTGGGGTGTTTCCCAGCCACAAGTTTTCCCAGTGGGATGGGAAAAACGTTTTCCCGGGAAATGTCCAAAACTGCCCAAAACTGTCCAAACCCCACACTGTATGCATTATATTATTTGCCCATGCCCCCAGCCATTGAGTTTTTCCCACTTTTTGCATTAAGTATATGGCGCAGGTTTGGATGGTGTTGGGCGGCAAGGTTTTGGACGTCAAAAATGGAAAATGCCGGTATTTACCGATAAAAATTAATTTTAGTTTTCCCCGATTCCAACGCTAATCCTAGCTAAAGCTAAAGATAATTTTGGAACTTTGTGGCCGATAAGTTTATCCTTAAAATTATAGAAAGATTAAACCGTATCGGGCAAGATATTCGTAGGCGATATTATCGCATTCCCAACACTGTTTCCAATAAAGTAAATTTCTGCTAAATTTCCAAACAAGCAAACAGTGGACAATGTCGACATTGTCGACGTTTTATATTGTTTAAGCGTATTAGAATTTCACTAATTTTATGCCCAAGTTATGCCTATCAAATTAAGCTGAATTCGTTTCCGCCCTTCGGTCGTCGAATCGGTTACCCGCATCTACTCCCTGAACGATTTGCAGAGTTAAACTGCATGAGAAATTTACCACGTATTCAAATAAAATGCCGGTTTTTACAGGTAACCTCCATTCTTCTAAGAGACTAGAACAAAATGGACACGCAAATTTATGGCGTCTGGTACCAGTAACATTACCAATGCAATGGGCAGCAATAGGCGTGGCTGGGGCCTCCTTACAAGTTTACTTCAGTCTGGATCCCCTCTTTCCGTTAATTGAGTTGCTCAGCCAAAACCTTAGCATAACTGCCGGCAAATACAATCCAGCATTCCTGTTTAGAGCTTTCGTGGCGCTGTATATTTGGACGGAGAAGATGCGACAGGCGGGTTATTTAGTTATAATTACTGTATCCGTGGGATTTACGCTGATATCAATTACTTCGAGGCTCAAGTCCATGGGACGAAGAAACTCCTTCCGGCTCTGCAAACAGTTTGGTATTCTCTTAACAATTCTCGAAGAGCCGACCAATTTCTCCGTCCTAACGTCATGGGTTCACATCGAGTGCTTGTGCGCACTGACGGTGCTCATGCTCCTGAAAGGCATTTACGTTGTTCCGACAGCACATCTTGTCGTTGTGGGAAGTATACTCATTCTCATGATATTGTCGATGCTATTTGGCCTTGTGACGGCGTCAATGGTGCAGGAGACGTATCAGCAACATGTCAAATCAATGCAACTTATTAGTCGTTCGGCTAGGTTAGTCCGGACGGATTGGGCTGATGTTAGTGAGACTCTGAGACAAAATTACTATTACAGGCTTTGGGCGGGCGTAAAACCTGTGAAAATCAAATGCGGAGAGTGGTTTGTTGTCGACAACTTCTCCTTTCCACTTTTTATCAATAATTTGTTAAATATTGTAGTGAATCTGGTGCTCGTGATAGAATTTTAAATTGGGTCCATAAGAGCATCCCTTTGACGTTGCTTACAGTGTAAAGAATAAATTAAATGATTATAAATTATTTTAAAGACCGGAATGCGGATTAAAAACTTTTATCTTCGCCTAGTCATACAAAATTTAAATCTTTCATTCGTTTTATTTTATCTAAAGTCAAGTACGTTTTACGCTGTGTATTCTCATCTTTGTTTTCGACTCAAGTTATTTTATCTTGTATTTGTAACGGTATAAAAGATTAAGCTTTGGGTTAAACCCAGCCCGCAATTTCCATGACGTAACATAAGTCTGCCGTGATTGCCCCAGTTTTTTTATCGCATTCGCCATTTTTACGTCAACAACAGTTCATAATTATCATCAGAAGCGCCCAATCGGGCGCCTACAAAGATCAATGTCTTAAATTAACAAGATCCATGGTAAACTTTTGATTTAATGGAATCCCGACTGGCACAGATTGGTGTGTTCACCGCTGGGCCGGTGCCTGCTAGCCAATGACATGCCGGCGTTGGCGTGACCCTTTTTACATCATTGGCCCAGCAACGCAAAATTGTGCCGGCACGGCGTTGGCTTGCATCGTAACTTCGATACGTTGGTATCATGATGGCTACATGTGCGCAAAACAACGCGATGCCAATAGTATGCCGTCGTTTTGCCAGTATTGCTTTTTGTACGAATGCCAGTATTGCTTTTTATACTAATGCTTTTAATAAGCGATGCACAAATTAACTCTAAATTTATTAGTTTTTAATATTGCATTAAAATGGTTTATTAAACAAATAACATTAAAACGTTAAGTAATACATATGTTTAAAATGACAACGAAAATAAAAAATACTCATCCACCAATAAAAATACACTTCCGCTGAAGCACTAATTTTTTTTATAATTTTGGCTTTATATTGACCTCCAATTTGATGATGTGATGAGTTTTGAACTAGAACACGCGTATCAATTTACAGCACGAAAATCGCAGGCGCTATCTGCACTTACAAAACGTTTATCTATAATATTATTTTTACAAAACACAGATTACTTAACCCATATAAAAATTACTTGAAGATTTTGGAACGTAGGTAACTGCATCATCTTGAAATCTAATCACCACAAACGATTTCATTTTAATTTTTAACTTGTCACTTCACTTAATTAAGTTACAAAACAAAACGGAAAGAAAAATCACTTGCTCACAATTTTCGGATTGAACAATAACAAACCAAACATGTGATTTGCCGTTCTTGAATGCAAGCAATACTCTATTTTGTGTGTTCACTAAAAATAACGGCGCGGTGCTGGCGACATACTGGCTATACCGGCACTCGGTAATTTTTTCCCGTTAAATCACCAATAACGGCGCGGTGCTGGCGCCATAATGGCTATGCCGGCACTCAGTAAATCCATTTTCCGTTGACTCGCCAATGACGGCACGGTGCTACGCTACACGATGCACTCTTGCCAACGCAATGCCGACGTACCTATCGGTGAAGCCACCATGATGCCAGCATGTGTGCCAATCGGGATTTCACTCTTTAAACTTTATGCTATAGATTCCAGGGTCTAAATCCAGTACTTGATACGAAAATGGTTTGAGCTGTGTGTATAAATTTGGCAAAAGCGCCGACGACAAATGCTACACGGCGTTATGTTTTTTGCTACATGCGTAAGAAAGAACTTCGACAAATGCTTCTCTCACCAAAAGAGAAGAACCGTTGCATCCTTTAATGTAATCGATAATGGGGACATCTGCAAATTGCGTAACGCCTCGTGGTAGGTGGGTGGTTAACCAATAGCGTGACATTCAGTATGCTCGTGAGTGGGAAAAGCGTGTCATGAGTTGGTTAGGGGAAAATTATTTTAAAGGTACGTACCTCATACTCAGTTTATGAGTTGCCATAATGATTTGAATCTAAGTGGGTTTGTGGAATCTTTGGTTTACAAGACAATGAAGGAAAACGCTGTCTGTAATCCCAATATATAAATGTAAGCATGAATTCAACAACATGATACGACTTTTGCAGTATGGACTTATGGATTGAGAACTCCACGAGCCAAATGTACCTCAATAGTTGTTTTCAAAAACAATATGACTATTGGTATGGGAGGTCCATTTAGAAGCACTTGCGTCATATTTAAGTCCAGCAGGTAGTATTGCGAAATCGTTCAAACTTTGCCTCGATCACCCATCACCATCAACTATATAGCCACATTATTCCTAAATTGACCAACTTATAAAATATAAAAGGTTAGAATCTCTGCAGTGCAGTATAAAGGTTTATTTGCATACTACCAGCAGTCTAACTAACCGAATATATAATTTCCGCACCACTTTCCTTTAAAACCATTATCAACTTCACCGATCTCGGTTCACAACCATGCATTGGTCATTCGACACCATTTTGCGCCTAAATCAGCGCGTCAGTGACATGCTCCACTACACCCGATATGTCATTGAATATGACAAAACTACAGGTCAGCTTTACTGTCCATCAGGCAGGTGGTCCTTTATCACACTGTATATCAACGTAATTCTAATAACCATCCTCACGTGGCCCACCATTCTATTATACACCTTACTTTACGAACTGCTATTTCTAAAACAGCCCGTTCCCATAGAAATCTGCTTGGTTAATCTAGTCCTCATTTCCACCTGGTTCCCGTTCACCGGCATCACTATTGTTGTATTCGCCGACAATAATCGGAACGACCTAGTCACATATGTGAACAGCCTTCTGGCGCTCCGCTCGAAGCTGTGCAACTCAAACGGGGATATGTTTTCGTCCGGCGGTTCGGAGACTGTGGCATGCAAGCTCCTCCTCTTAATTGTTCTTGGTGTGACACTCCTCCCATACCCATTCTTCGTGATTGACTTTTTCTCCCAAGTCTGCATCATAACCAATACATGCAGTCGCCTAATCTTCGGGTTGGTACCGGAACAGAACAAATTCCTGAAAAACGGGATACTTTTATTAGTTACCTTGTCCACCCCTATAATCGTGATGGAGATTGGACGACTTTTTCGGATGATTTGTATCATTTCTGTGACAGCGATAAATCTCACCCTTCTCTTGCTTAGGAATGTGAAGGACACTTCCAATAGAAATATGCCTTTGGGTTTAAATATTTATCGTGAGCTGAGTATCACGCATAAACTGGCGTCTTACCCGCTGGACGTCGATTCTCTTCATAACGCTTGAGTTTGGAGTTGGGATGCTTATCGTCATTCTGACAGGGTCTTTGTTGGGCCTAAAAGTTTTGCCGCCGACGCTCTGGTGGCTGTTTCCATTTTTGGCGTTTAATGCTTTTCTCTTCGCTTATGTCTTCTTGACGTGGGCTGCGCTACTGGTGGATATGAGTTCCAAGATGATTAGTGATTGGGAAAGGAAAAGCATTGTGTTTCGTGTGTTTACAAATAAGCAAAGGATGAGAACGCTTAGATCGTTGCGCCCCATTGCCTTTCATGGTGCGGTTTTTGGAGATATTACGAGGGAGAGGAAGCGCAAAACTTTTGCGACAATAGTATTAAATACTGCCGATTCAGTACTAATTTGCAATAATGTGTTTTTTAAATAGTCCTCAACGCTTTTTTGCTATTCTTTATTAATAATAACAATGATAATAATTGATTCATGGTCAAATCGTATTTCAATAATACAATTGATATTTAGACCAGTGTTCTAAGCTGCAGTGGGTTATTACACTGCATATTGGAGTAAGAATAAACATTTTGTTAAACATGATAGAAATATAAAACTTTTGGTCTTATGTAATATGAATTTTGTATGAATAAATTTCTGGACTCGGCTTTTTACTTCAAAAATATTTACACAATATGTCATATTATTAGGTAATGTTATTATTGTAATATTAGGTCAAGTGGGTGCTAAATAGCGCATTTGGTCAAACTATTTAAACAACGCTTTAACTTCCAATACCCTGTCTGTTCTGGGGCCCTAGTTTGCCTTAGAAAATTACGACTCAAGAGTTTTAAGAATTCACTACTACTGTTAGTGCTATAAAGGTAGTTTT
>JAHZMY010002356.1:0-12051 GCA_027743915.1 Seira sanloemensis | reverse complement strand
TTAATTTTTTTGCTGCAAAAATGTTGCCAGCTGCCTACGTCCCTAATTTACATTTATGTTGCGTTAAAAGTAAAGTACCAAAATATTACATCCAACACAACCAAATCCTAATTTCATTTTAATTTTGTCATTTTTGAACAATAAATGTGCAACTATAATTGTTGATAGGCATATTTTGACTACATACTTAGAGATTAGCCGTCTAAAATAAACGGTTGAAATGTGTATAGTTAGTACTTCCTGTAATTTTTGAACTCTCTTATTTCCACCCAGATACTCACGCAACACATTAGAAACCCAGTTATGACCTTGTCTAGATTTTTCTTACAAAATAAAATACCTCCGATTACAAGAACAATGCATTTCGCAGAGAGCGGAGCAAGTGCCAGTCCCAACTCAATTGCAATCGTTGCCAAAATACAAATTCCGAAATGCGACGCAAGTCGTATCGGTGTTGGATGGCCAAAGTCACGCAGTCGTTTGATGTCCATTTTCTTGGTATATCGATGCTTGTGCACAGCAACGTACAACTCATCGACCTTCTTGTGCCAGCCAATCTCCTCCCAAAGCCTGTATATTTTCATGAATCTGTATGACAGATATGACCAAATCCTAAAGCTTTCTTTGAAATGGAGGTCGACCTCCTCCGACAAACTCTGTAGCTTGCAGATGTAATCTTGCTGGACAAGTATTGTTCCACCTCGACCAACCACATCGATTAGAGATTCGCCGACGAGATTTGTGGCCATGATGACCTTCTCTTCTTACATATGCTTTGCATAGTGCCACAGGTTCCGTCGGTAGTCCAGGGTCCAGCCGACGATGTTCCTGTCGGTGTATACCAAGTGATTAATTGGCCTGCCGCCTGTAAGTTCAAACACGGCCGCTTGAGTGTCCTGAAAATTATGAAACATTATATTAAGATCGATGCGATGGACGCAGTGTGGGAACTGTGAGCAAAATTGTTAATTGATGATCAAACCCCTATAACATTACACAAGAGTCTCAAGAGTGCATTTACGTTTAAAAATTACGTGTGTCTGTTCCAGTATGTCTATAGGGGCATTCATAAATTACGCAACAAAATTTTGGACCACCCTCCCATGTCACGCTTTTCCCAGTTACGAATATATTGAGTGTCACGCCATCGTTTGACCACCTACCCACCCTCAAGGCATTGCGTAATTTGTGGATCCCCCCTATGTCTTTGGAGGAGCTATTGCCGCGAGTAATTTATACACGAAAGAGGCATAACCGCGGTTTCTTTACATCGAATTCTTTAAAAACATGCATTTATTTTGCGACCGATTTTCTCAATTCTAGGCTTTTATAGGGCTACAGGGGCCGTGTAATTGCTTGTGTTGCACGTGTGCATATGACCTTCAAAATTAAATTCAGATTCGGAAAAAAGCCCTGCTATTTGGCACGCATAATTTGACATTGGCGTAAATTCGCATTTTTGCGGCTTTGATATGGACTTTTTCCGCTTCAAATTTATTTTAAAACCTGTGATTGTTGATTAGCAACCCACTATAACAAACATTGTTGCGAATGAGTTTTGCTCATTGATAAATTCAATGACAGGATACATGAAAATTACTCATTTAGTCCTTGGAAAAAAAAAACAAAATATTACTATCCCATTGTCCCATCTCCCAATTTTGTCAGAATTTTGGGGCCACCGATTCCAGTGCCGTTACTTACCTCAGTACCCAAAAGCGTGAAGAAGTAGACCGCAAGGGATATGAACCTGCCTCCACCGAGCCACAGCATGTGTCCCATTTTCGAGAACAGCTGCTTCAGTTTTGGAAACTCCCCAATGCGCATGTTGTCAGCGGAGAGCACACACTGGTAGTAGTTGCAGAGGAAAAATGCCGCAATCAAATAAAATACAAGGATCCTTCTCGAATGCCATCGCTCGTTACAGGAAAGATTCACCAATGGCCAGAAGAGGTCGAACCCACGCAACAGATTACTCTCAAACCACCCCACGACTGCAAACGTCACGAATACCGCAAGCCAGACAAGTTTCCCCACGGCGAAGATGATGTCAAAGTGAACCCTGCTTACGTCATTTACCGTCTGACATGCAAAAAGATTATTGACGCCGTCAAAGGGCCTTATCAAGATATTCCCGCGGCTCTGGATGTGCGAGTTCTGAATCGTGCCAAAGAAGATCTCGCCCCACTGGATCTGGAGGAACCATAACGTAGCGCTTCTCCCACTCATGGTGATGTTGAGCACCCCCTGTATTGGGATGATGTATGTTACTGGCTTCACTAGCCACGTGTTTATGGTATATATGAGGTTTTTGAGACCGCCACGGTTAAACCATAATGAAGCGCTTCTCCCACTCATGGTGATGTTGAGCACCCCCTGTATTGGGATGATGTATGTTACTGGCTTCACTAGCCACGTGTTTATGGTATATATGAGGTTTTTGAGACCGCCACGGTAGCTTCGGAAGGGAGTAATGGCGCGCGGGTTTGGCGACGCGTTGCCCAGCACTGGGAGCGGGAGTCGGATGTGGAAATGCCTTCCGTAGCCTTGCGAGTTTAGACGTGTGCCTGAAAGTTTGCATTGAAAAAAGTGCTAAAATCTATTTCTATTGTTTTCCTGGAGCCTTTCCTGATTTTGATGATTTTGCTGAATTGCTGGCAGCAAATTATTAGATTTAAAATCGTATAGGAGTCCATATATATGATAAGTAGGCGAAGAGGAAAAATAATGTAATGATAACTTGAGAACGGCTTCCGACCTTGAAAAAATTGTGCTCGAAAATATGTTCAGGGAGAATTACATAAGTCGAAAGGTTTAGTCTCTATCGGCAAAGGTCTTTAATCATTGCAAGAAGCAAGTATATAATACCAAATAATGAGGAAAGGAAGCTTGTCACGTCAAAATTTAAGCCATGTCGTTGGTTATCGTAAAGTCGCTTGTCCGCCTACTACATACTAAGTCCGGTGATCTCCGTAACAGTTATTCGTAGTGTTGAAATCGGGGAAAAGCTAAAACTGGTATTTACCCTTCTGGACGCCTAAAACCTAGGTGTCCGAAACTATCCAAAACTTCAGTGCCGAATACACTATGTAAAAAGTGGGAATACCTCAATGGCTGGGGCATTGTGTGACAAATAATGCAATGGCTACGGTGTACGTTTTGGACAGTTTTGGACATTTCCCGGGAAAAAACGTTTTTCCCATTCCACTGTGAAAACCTATGGCTAAGGGAATCTCTGACGCTAGTTTTTAGATAGGGTCATAAAGGCTTGTCAAGAAACCTGATCATAAGAAGAACATGGGGATACGTTTACTGAAGGAAAATTACCTGCGTCCAAAACATCATTTAGTGTGAGGCCATTGTGAATCCAGTGGAACTTGTCCGCATATGCCTGGCCCCGGCAAAAGTAGCAGAACGCGTAGACCCTAACTGTCGCCAATTCCATGAAGAAGACGGGACAATGAAATGGCCGAAAATGGTTGACTCCGACGGCGAGTGCGAGTTGCAATGCAATCTCATTGTCGACTATACGTTGAACCAGCAAAAAGAATGGGACATGGTCCGAGGTGGCATAGCCCGTGTTATGAATGGCGAAAACCGTCTCGCGTATCAAAAACGTGTGAAGCAAGAAGAGTAGGCAACTCGGTCTCCGTTTGTGGGTGAAACGGAGAAAGCTCCCCTTAATAGTTAGGTTTACTTCTCTACTCGCATCAATCCCGAATGGAAGTGATATCGAGTCGTAAATTGTGAATGAGTTTTCCAAATCTCCGCTTTGCGCCCAACTATCTATATCAAAGTCGAGGCGAGCGCTGCTAGAGATGATATTTACGAAGCAGGTTGAGCCCAAGGGAAACGGTAGGGGTAAACCGTGACCGAGCTCAGTCATAACTTAAATATATTGGCGCTATAAATAATTGTCAGTGACTTGAAACATTGGTGCTGGATAACTGTCAGTGACTTGAAATATTGGTGCTGGATAATTGTCAGTGACTTAAAACATTGGTGCTAGATAACTGTCAGTGACCAGAAATATTGGTGCTAGATAACTGTCAATGACCTAAAATATTTATAAAAAGGTATATTTTAAATACGAGCGTTGTCCCTAGCCATGTCTTTAGGGTTTGAGGAAAAACCAAGAGCAAAAATATTTCTGAGTTGGCCCCATAATATTTTGTGTAATTTTTCGAACAATAATGAGTAAATCGGTAAATGATAGTGGGATATTTGTCCATGGCCTAACCTTCTTGCGTCCTATTGATTGATAAATCCGCAAAGTTTTCCTGGTCATGAAATCGTACTTTAGGAAGGGGACTAATGCTTTCAAGAAAATCCGTTCCATTACTGCTTATTCGGTGAGGTATTAGTACCAAGGTTACTTTATCATTTTGAGTGATGAAAACTAGTGTTGCGGTTTTTCCCAGCCACAGGTTTGGCCCAGTGGACAGGGAAACACTTTCTCCCGGAAAATATCAAGACTACCCAAAACGTTCACTGTAAGCATAAAAATCTTACTCTCACAATGTCCCCAGTTATTGAACTTTTCCCACTGTTTACATTGTGTATATGTCACTCAAGTTTTGGACAGCTAGGTTTTGGACGTCCAAAATGGTAAATACAAGTTTTAGTTTTTCCACGATTTCAACACGAATTCAAACAAATGGTGGGCGATTTTAAGGTACTCTTCCCGCGCGCTTGCCACTGCCACTACCATAAATGTGATGAGTTAGTTTTCAATATGTGAAAGAAGTTCAGGTACTTACAAATAATGGAAAATGATAAAATTTGTCATTTGGAAGGAAAATTTGTAATAAGAAGAAACCATGATAAACTCCACAAACCCATTGTTTTTTACGTATCACCGTATTCAAAACTCGGTAAGGTAAGACTGTGGTCAACTTTTCAATTACGATTCTGTATGCATGCCAAATACTATTGTTTCATTTACCCAAAGCCAGGAAAACCCAATATTGACGTAGTGATGACGCACGTCTATGGTTATCAATAAGAGAAGGGCATCTGATTCTATGAAAGTTGATAGCAAAGCCAACGTTGGAGGAAGTGTCCATGATGTGAGAGATTCGAAAAGTTCTTAAACTTCCTTTTGTAGATTTTACGTTTCTCAGTCATCATGACCTTTATAAACAGTCCACAGAATAAAAGTTTTGACCAAGTGGGAAATGCTTTAAACGCTAAATTTACTCTTCTATGCCGTACACTGTGATTTTTTATTTAGACACGAATAAAAACCGAAAACAAAAATACTGCATAATTTTCTATGCTAAAATTAAAGAGACTCGGTTTTGAAGCCAGTCACAAAGAATTTCAAGCTAAACATGTTCCTTGTAAGTGTATTTGATGCCAGCGGGGCAGTCTTTGAGGTATCTTAATACAACCAAAAATCACATCTTTGCTGATATTATTCCAATGAAGCGAATTCGTGCCCGGCGGGAAAGAAGTTATCATATTTCAAGTCATGACACCGTAGACAAACGACTAAAAAGCATTCCACCCTTAAACCGTAAGAATTAGAGTGAAACTGTATTTAGGTCCAAAAGTCGCAAATTGTGATATGCTGTGTAAAAATCCGAAAAGTACTACCATTTGATAATTAACGTACGAGTAGCTAATCTTAACTTGTGACTGTCTGTTGTAATTTTGCCTTCACACACTTTAAATTTATTTGCAAAAAATGGTTCAGTCAATATCAGTAACCTTCACATGCAAAATGCAATGCAATACGGAACTCACTTTAAATTTCAACCTAAGCCGACACAAGTTGATGCATGCGGAAAATATATCATTCGCCTGCCACAAATGTCAGGCTCGCTTCACTAAACATAGCACTATAAAAACGCCACGTGCTTTGTGCACACACAGACCAGAAGCCTTATCAATGCCTTCAGTGCCCATTGCAATTTGTCCTAAAGTATGCTCCTAATTCTCACCTCCGAACGCATATGAAAATTAGAGAAAAGCGCCTTCTTTCCATCGCAAAGGTTTGAAGTGGTAGCAGCGACGACGAGTTTACAAAATCAGGACTCTCAAAGGACTCAAAATCAGACTTTAGGACATTGGTATTCGGCTGGGAAATTCGTAAAAATTGCCACTGTATTTTAGGAATGCTTCCACGAGAAATTCAGTTCGTACCTGTAGGCTTTGCGACATATGGCTGATGAATAGTTTGAATATTAGGTACATGTAGAACGGGTTTTTTGGAATGAATGGGAAACTCGCAAGCATTGTCAAACAACAAACAATGATTAATAAGCATCATCTGTATCTGAAGCTTTTGTGTGTTGCTTGCCTGGTGAATCTCACATTATGCTTTTGTTATCCCTAAAATTGATACAGCTTTCTGGTTTGACATGCGACGGAAAACGAAATTCAACAATAAACTTTATTAATCTACAAGGCGAAATTACACTTGAGTTGTTTGTAGAAAAAATTCCGGCGGCATTTTGCTCCTCAGTGCTCCTGTAATCGGTTTAAGCTTCCTATAAGTTTTGTCGACTTACTTACCATCCATGACTGCTCATGGATGTATAGGTTCCACGAAAACTGCCGGGTACGAAAACTGCCAGTTAAAACTTTACTAATTTTATATGCATTTTTTCAAAAGTTTGACCTGGCGTTTTCGTATGGCAGTTTTAGGTGGGGCAGCTTTCGTGAGACCAAATACTACAACTACCCAAATACAGTCTTATGTTACTATTCGTGCTGTTGGTTCGAACAAAAATTATGTGTCCAGAATTACGTAAAAGTCCAATTTTTCCTCATATTTTTGTGGGTGTACTCAATCGTAAGCAAATACTGACGAGTATCTCCCTTAAGCATTGAGCATGGATGTTTAAATAAAGCAATGAAACTTTAACTTATGAGATTAACGTGGTTAAACTCCTACAATCTTGCAGCAGGCAAATCTTGGGTTGGTGATCCGGTTTCCAGGACATGTTCATACACGGCCATGGCTTCCAGGACAAATTTTCCACACGCATTTCTTCCATGGGGGTTTTCTTTCAATGGTCCGCTTTTTCCAAGACACTTTTCTTCCACGAGATGTTTTTTACATGAAGCTTTTCTTTCAACAAACCTTTCTTCCACGTAACTTTTCTTCCACAAACTCTTCTTCCATGAAACTTTTCTTCCACAAAACAATCCATCCATACAACGTTTCTTCCAAATGCCAGAATGTACATGCCCTCAAAAAAGCCCAACAACAAAATTACCTGCTGGCTATGATTTTCAGAGCATGTAAATTCTGGCATTTGGAAGAAACGTTGTATGGATGGACTGTTTTGTAGAAGAAAAGTTTCATGGAAGAAGAGTTTGTGGAAGAAAAGTTACGTGGAAGAAAAGCTTCATGTAAACAACGACTCGTGGAAGAAAAGTATCTGGGAAAAGCGGACCAGGGAACGAAAAAAACCCATGGAAGAAATGCGTGTGGAAATTTTGTCCCGGAAGCCATGTCCGTGTATGAACATATCCTGGTAACCGGGTCCGGATCCTGCAAATCTGCTTGGGTGAATTACGTGTGACACCCCATTGCATTTGTTTGCGTATGTTGCACCGACCTCACACAACCAGGTATCTACACAGAACAAATGGTGAAATTTTGTGATATATCGAGCTGCTATTCAAGTTATTATTCAACTGTTCCCGTACACCTGAAACTACTATTTTGCCAAGCATTTAACCTTGCCATCAATGAATCAACTGGGGCAGACACGAAAATAAAAATATGCACGGCAAACACGTCTCCCAGAGAATGCTAATTGGCAGAAACTTCCATTACGAATTCACTTTGACTAATAAAGCTTGAAAGTATGAGCCAGCAAAAATGCTTACGTATGCCTATGTTGGGACTCATTTTATTCAATAAAATAGACTTCATTCATTTCCATTAAAAACATTTCTGAACCCCATTTGAGACTCGCATTCTAATTTTTCAATAAACAACATTTTTTTGCGTTTTATCCTGAAAAACAAATTTAAACTTCGGAATAAAAATACCTGCGAACATGAGTTCCTCTCAGAGCATCCTAGAATCTCCTGAGCAATACAGTTTTCTCGTTACATGACCCATTTTGTTTTTTAAAAAATGCTCCTCAAAGTTCTGAGTTTGACGGTTTTTGTTGTCCATGATAGCTCTGCTGCACGCAGATATTACATCACAAGTAAAAGTAAGTACAACGACCAAAAACCTTCTTGTACATATTTTTTATTGACAGCCATTTTACTCACTAAATTTTGGTAGACTCTTGCATTGACTGCGGTTACAATGGCGAAAATTACCAGTGGTGCCGAACAGGCGGTGGATCATGGGACTATTGTTCCAGGATCCCTGGAACTTCAACCAGGAACAAGAAATGCCGGTGGAATCATCAGTGCGACTACCACCGACAAAAGTACCTCTGGTGCTACCTCGAAGGTGGTGGCTGGGACTACTGCGGGAAGGTGGAGGACTCATCCATGACATTCTACACGACTAGGGGGCAGCTATGCTACAATTTCTGCAGTTTAGGTACTTATAATAAAACCTAGCCTATATAGTTTATATTTTACGAATATGAAAATGAAAGCCGGCCTCGCGATCAATTTCAGTGGCAGGTGACAAATAACTTTTTTGGTTCAAACGCATCTCAAACAGAGATTTAACATTTATTAAAAACAAGTTGATTAGTGCTTTAGGAAACAATCACTAATTGCAAACTGACTAACGATGAGTTAATCTGGGTTCGGATAGTTGGCTCTTTGGCGTCAAACATACTCAGCTTTGTATCTGTTGCAGCTACACTAGGGCGCAAAAGTGATGGCCACTCCATTTAACCCCCATGTTAAATTGATTTTTCAAGAGCTCGCAGTTTCCGCGCGGGTTGGAATTTTTATCTGCGCTTTTGAGAGTGAGGCATTCTAATATGGGGCATTATGTGACAGATGTTTTTCGGTAAAATATTTGGCGACTAAGGATTTATGGAGAGGCTAAAAGTGATGGCTACCTCTTTTTGGATGAGTCTTATATTTACGCCATGCAGAAAAAAGTGACCATCACTTTTGCTCTCTTTCGAGCCATCCGTAAATCCTTGGTCTGCAAATTTTTGTCCGAAAAAACCTATGTCACGTTATACCCCATACAATACTAGAATTCTTCTCTCCCAAAAGCGCGTGTAAAAATTCCAAACTGCGAAACTGTGCACTCTAGAAATTCGAATTTAACATGGGGGTTAGATGGAGTGGTTATCACTTTTGCCCCTGAGTGTATTACAGCCTTGCCGTCGTCGTTTCTTGACGCAAAAATTTCGCTTTTCATTCATAGTATTTTCATTTAATGCCGATTTATGCGATCTTAATAACTAATATGATTTCCGTAGACGGTAAGACTTACAAGTGCAGGAAGCAGGATCAGAGCATGGATCACTGCTCCCCGGTTCGGAATGTGGCGTCACATGGATCCGGCTGCAAGGCGCAATCGGGATATAGCAAGAACGCTTGTGGAAACCACGGAAATTCTTACAAATGGTGCTACACGAATGACGGATCCTGGGGGTACTGCTCCCAGGTAGACACTGATTACCGAAGGCGATCGAGAAGGCCGAGTAAGTTAAGCTTATTTAGTGAAGCAATAATGAATAATGACGCGAATTATCTATACTATTTAATACGCAGCGTGAAGCATAAATTGTACGTTTTAACAGCGGTCAAAATTTTTTAAATGTAGACAATAATATTTGCCTAAACCCTGGAGGAGCGAATATGAGATTGACGTATTCCAGTGTGCAATATCTGGGTGGCGGCATACGTCGATGGACAGCGGTTGTGGTTGAACAGCCAAGCAATCGTATTCGGTTGGCCACGGGTAATCACAGAAATGATGCACATACATGCCTTTACGACTGGCAACGGCGGAGACCGACGAACGGGAATACGAACGCAGGAACTCAGATAAGTCGTGGAACAATCCGGTTAGACATTCAAGGTGAATTTTATTACAAATGCGAAGGTTTTAATTACATTATTTGTGATTGCACTTACTAAATTTACAAAGCAGAGTCAGGGTTGTTTTTGTAGTGTTGGAATCGGGGAATAACTAAAATTGGTTTTTACCGGTAAATACCGGACGTCCAAAACCTAGCTGCCCAATACTTTCCCAAACTTTTGTGCCATATACGCAATGTAAAAATTGGGGAAAACGTAATGGCTGGGGGCAATGTGAGACAAATAATATAATGCATACAGTGAACGTTTTGACCAGTTTTAGACAGTTTTGGACATTTCCCGGGGAAAACGTTTCTCCCATCCCACTGGGAAAAACCTGTGGCCAGGGAAAAACCCCAACGCTATTTCATATATTTTTACCAATCGACTTCCAAAAGAATTTTTTTAGTTTCTAACCTATGTGTCACAGGCAGTTTCAACTCGGCGAACATGGGGAGATTCGTGAACTGGCAGTTACAGATCAACGGGCCGACGCGATTCCCATCCACTGTAGCTCATGTAAATATTCAGCTAGACCTAAGAGGTTTTAACGACGGGGGTTGGAGACGTTTCCTAGTGCAGGGGCTACACGTCAGTCTAAACCAGGGCGCGACGGTATGGATATATCAGCAGCAGATTGATGCGAACGGTCATTTACAATGTCCAAGGGCTGTGATGGGATCAAATTTAGAGCAACTCAGCCTTGGAATAAATGCTACTTCGCATGAGCTTCACCATAAGTTCAACGAGACTCAGCTGGGTATGAATCAATCGCTTACCGAGACTCACACACAGTTATTTCATGGGATGAATAAGGGTCTGGAAGAATTGCAACCACAAAATAGCTCGGACCTTGAGCCAAGCGAGACTCAACAAGGGATTGATAGTGATTCATATGAGGCTGAGCACGACCAGAGCATGGAGATGAATGGCTCTTCGCAGCAAATGCTGGAGCTCGTTGTTAAGGGTGTTTATGAAAATTCAAAATTCGAAAAGAAACTCCAGACGAAGGATAAGCTTGGTGTTGGGGAAACTGGGATTAAGCCACAATATGAACAAGAGCCCCATGCGAGTGTTATGAGAACGCCTACGCGTTACTCCGTTGCGATAATTGAGTCAAATGACCAGCTTGAGGAAAGAAATGACGCAGTAGAGTCAAGGCGTCATCCCTCAGTCAACGTTTTATCCTCAAAAACTTCGTAAAGTTTTAATTTACTACAATAAAAGTGCAACATGGTAACATAAACTTAAGTACGTACTCCAAGTAATGTAAAAATGTGCAGAAATGAGTATTTCTACCGTATCAGCTTCCCTTGTTGAAAGTTAGTTTTTATTTGATATTGCTTATATACATATGATGTATGAGCAATAACATAGACGTTTCCTTTGTAAAAAAAATGCTAAGATGAAAATGTGGTAAATAAATAGAAAGCAGTAGTCAAAAAGTGGTAACATGATCTTGTGGCTTTTGTTTCGAAAAATTGCAATAATCTGATAAATGCTAAATAAATATAATGTATATTGTCCGGGGCCAATTTTCGGGATTAATTTTAAATTACAAAGTCACAGCTTTAAAATTCTCAGTTCCCAAATGTATAAAAATTGCAGGAATTCGGTTCCATACATTTTGGTTGGGTGTATTTGTACAGGGAGTACTCGTACTGGGAGTTTTCGTACCGGAAGTTTTCGTAGTTGAGAGTCTTCGTACCGATGCTTTTCTAGTCGGGAGTTTTTGCATGGAGTTTTCGTGTCGGTAGTTTTCGTACAGGGAGTGTTCCTGATATCGTTGACATAATATGTCACAATGTAACAAAAGTGTCATTTGTTGGCATAGTATGTCAGATTGTGACAAATATTTCTCGAGAGAGCTTTGCGCAGGCTATTCTTCCTCCACCTCAGTTCACTGATTCATGATTGGAGTATTTTAAGAATTCCCCTAGGTCGTCATTGTGTAATAAGGGTTTAAATGCAGACAAATGTAATACATTATCTATAATTGTTTCAATATCGACAAAATCGTCCAACCAATTCGGTGGCTTCACAATTGCATATCCTCCTTTGACCTACTTTAATTCCATT
>JAHZMY010002355.1:0-20692 GCA_027743915.1 Seira sanloemensis | reverse complement strand
GGCGGTGGTGGTGGGCCCATGAGGGGGAGGGGACGGGATGGTAACTTCAATACCTACCAGCCTTACCAGTTTCATCCGAGACCGCCATACTTTGGGAGGGGCGGGAGGCACCACAATGAGAATCGGGAGAGGGGCGAAGGTAGGGGCGAGAGGGAGCACGATGGACAGCCGAGGAGGGCCCTGGAGGATGTGGTCTGCTACAAGGTGCTTTATCCATACATTGAAAGTTAAATACTTGGAAATAATATTATTCTAGTTTGTGTGAAAGCTAAATTCTAATTTGCATATTGTTTTGTTTTTTGCTGTTTCCAGTGTGGCTACAAGGGCCACTACGCCAACAAGTGTAACAAAGGTCATCTCGCATTTCTCAGTCATAAAGCTGGACACAATCGGGACGCGGCGAAGAACTGAAACGGAAGTTAATTTTTTAAATGTTAGGTTTATACTACATATTTAATACCGCTGGAAAAAATGATCCAGGAATGGACGCTAACAATATTCAGAACTAAAGCTACCTTAGACTCTGTATGCATTTTTTTAATATCAATTATGCAATTGTAAGGTTAAGCTATATACAATTACACCATACCATGTTTATAAGGTATTGATTTTTTGAATTCAGAAGGAAAAAAATCAGAAAAGTTACTATACTTTCTTAATCTATGTAAAAGTTATAATTGATGATTGATGCAGAAAAAAAAAATATATATTATCGTGAACATGAATGATGAATGTCATTTGAAATTTTGGAGAGAAAAGCCAGGTTTTACAGAAAAAAACTCAATTTTTTATTGTACTTTTTCTTACTTATTCGGTCTCAACACTCAACGCAATTTTTACAATGGGATATTTAATTCCGTTGAAAATCCTGATGATGAAAGTTGGTTTTGGTATTGGTATCAACGCTTTCAATTTCAATTAATTATTATTCTTACAGCGATTTACATATATACTGATCCAATTGGCCCATTCGGCCATCTCCTCCAGCGGCACCTCGCATATCTCCTCCCAGAATCCAACTTCTGCTGTTTTTTACTTTGCCTTTATCACGTGGATTGAATGATTGAGTGATTGAGATGAGTCCAGTTTATTTATTGCCTCGTTCTCCGAAATCCTGACTTGACAAAACTTTTCAATTCTACTTACTTCTTAGTTAACTTTCTAAATAACTAACCTTTCCTAGCCTCTAGCCTAGCTTGTAAGTTGTAACCTAAATTAACTTTTTTGCATTTAATCCATATATTTTAGCATCCAGAAAATTTTTCAGTATCAAATTGTCTACATGTCTAATTTTTTTCACATTTGCTCATCCATGATTCACGCACATATTTCAAAAACCTAGCCTAAAATTTGCATTGTAATTTAATGTGTAATTATAGCACGTAATGCATGATTTTCCTCCTTTCCTCGCTAAAAAATGGCAGTATTTATAGTTCTAATTGTACATAGGTAATTGTAGTTTGAGATCAGATCAAAGTTATTTTGCTTTTTTGTTTTTTTGTGCATGACTAAATAGCTACCTGTAATTATTTTATGTATTTAAAAAATCCGCTGTATATTTACAAAGCCAACTAATTCTATTTCAATATCTAACGTCTAACTATATTTTGGCAGATTTGTTTCTGTGATGAACCTTCTTCTTTTTCTTTTCTTTTTTTTTTGCAAAAAAAAGGCTTCTTAACCGCGACAATTATTGAAAATGAGTATTTTAGCCTAAATTGTAAATCCCTATAATTTAATCATATTTACACAAAATGGAAGAAGAGATGATAATCCACACTGTTATTGCATTGTTACAACGAGATGATGAAAGTTAAGAGGAAATGGAAGAGCGATGAAGCTAACTACAACTATAACTAATTAACTTAATTGAATCAGTAATCAGTACAAAAAGGCTGGAACTCAAATCGCAATTAAGCCATTCAAATTTCCGAGCCTTTTCTTCCTTGTATTGCTACAAACACAATCTCCGCACCTGCGCGTGCGCCCATTTTTTTTGTGCCGCCTTCGCCTATAAAATCCAATTACATCCTAAATTGAAATGCTTAAATGATTGCTTTTGTATTCTTAATTAGCTATGTAGTTAATCATTATATATTATGTATTATGCTAGTTTGCGCGTGTTTTTTTTAAAGATCTCAATAATCCGGGTCATCCGGCTCCTTCCTGCGACAACACCTGCAGCAGATCACACAACAGAGACAAAATAGCAAGGCGATCGACCCCCCGACGACACTCGCCGTGACCCAGGTAATATTGAGCTGAACATTAAACACAATGAACTGATTGTCTGTCGATTTGCACTTCGCCTCCGACTCGTCGTGCTCCCCCGTCACGTTGCTGGGGCAGTTCTGAACGCCATTGCAGACCAACTCCTTGGCGATGCAGACGCCCTCCGGTCCCGGACAGAAGAAGCCGCAGTCCTCCCCCTTCTGCTCCAACTTGGAGGTCATCACGGAGCCATCGGGGTTCTTCGGGAGTTGGTACAGCTCCGTCCACGAGATGATGAAGTTGAGCTTGGCCGCCGCGCTCGCCTCCAGCCTTATCGTTAAGGGCCCGCCCTGCTGCAGCTTCTGCGAGGAGAGGATCGGCAGTTCTGAAGTGATCTCTGTTTTTCGGTCGCCGACGTTCGAGTCACCGCAGAGGGTGAGGAGGGGCTGGTGCTGCTGTTTCGGGGGAGGGGCGTAGGAATGGTGGTAAGGGTTGTAGTAGACGCCCGGAGTCCCCATCGCGGTTGACGGTTGGGTGGGCAGGTAGAACTCGAGTTTGGCGTCGGAGCAGGATTTACTGGAGATGGCGAACACGAGCTTGTCTAAATGGATCCAGAGGTCTTTTTCTGGGTGGACCTTCAGCTCCCATAGGCAGCTCACGGGCTGGTCCCTCAGGGCCGGGTTGTAGTAGAAGGGGAACCGCAGCTTGCCGTCAGCCGAAGGGCCGAGTTCAGTGGGGCCACAGAGGGGGCCGTGGATGAACCGGAAGGAGCCTTCGAAGATGGGCACGTTGATCTTGAAGTAGTTGTTGAGGGCGTGGCGAGGATCAATTTTCAGGGTGACTTCCGCTTCCTCGCCTTGGCTAGTGAGGGTCACGGGATAGCTGTACTGGCCCTGATTTTCCTTGCACAGACAGATTCGACTCTGGTTTCGGAACTTGTCCATGAGGATGACCTTGTCCACCCGGTTCTCCCAGCAGTTGACGCAAGAGTCTTGATTATACTTGAAGTTGACATTCTCTATGCGAAGAACGACCCTCGCGAAGAGCCGTCTTTGGGTGATGAACCGGTACCTGCAGACCACCGGCTGGCCACCGCTCTGGTAAATTAAGGTGTTCATGGGCGAGAAGAACCTCCCCTCGATCTTGTGTTCGGAACCACCTACACACACAACCACACCACAATTCCACAAAAACCTCTTTTCAGTCTATTTAAATATTTTTGTTTTGGTTTTCGAACGTCACTTACTTCGCCACGTCGGTTCGGATACAGCTCGGGATGCTGTCCATATCTCAGATGGACCTCGTACTGTTGCTCCGCCCGAGACGTGAACCTGTAATATGTCTGCTCCGTGAAGTTCTCCACGTAAAAGACGATTCGAACAATTGACGTCTCAGAGATGAAGGTCTGCGGCTGCTCGATCTCCCCGCAGAACTTGCCCGGCTCGCGACGGTTGCTCAGGGTGCTTTTCCCATTCCCGTCGACAATCTTTCATCAGAAAATCAAATCATTGCCAACTGTCACCGTCACATAAGAAGCATAAATTCATATAATTAACTAACTGCAATTAAAATGGTTCTCACCTGGACATAGCCATTCTCACAGTACGAGTCGTTCACCAACCGCCCGACCTTAAACTTGGTGAACTTGATCCTCAGCACCCAGTCCCTGAGGTTGGTGCGAAAGGGCCTGAACCTGTAGTGACACAGGAGCGTCTTCCCGTGGTTCTCGGGGGTCACCTGAGGACTCGTCACCTCCTCGTAGATGCCCACCGTCTTATTGCACTGGTCTTGAGCATTGCTGATCACACTCGTCCCCCCACCTTCCAAGTTTCCAAGGTTCCAATCAACAACAAAAAATTCGCCAATTACATATAAAAAATCTTTCGTACTTCCTGTATATTGACTTGACTTATTACCTCGCTGTGACGCCACGGCCGACACCAGAAGCAGGAGGGTGAGCTGTGTCAAAATCCTCCCCGCTGCCACCGTCACCGTCACCGCCATCCTCTCCTTTCCACTTCGTCGCCAAAAAAGGCCAACTTTTTTCCTTACTCCAATTTTGCCCTTTTCTTTTACAATCTCATTTTTGCGAAATAAATCAAATATGTGCAAAAACTTTTCTTCTTCTTCGCTGGTCTCAATCTCAATCCCGGTCCCAGTGCAACTGACCGACTTTTGAGTAAGAGTTCTGAGGACCGACCGCCTCCGCAGAAAAAAAATTATGTAATTGATGAAAGACTTGTTCCCATTTCCCTATTTCCCTTCTACCTCCACAATCTCTCGAATATCAAATATCCAAATTAGCCCTTCCACTCATACTCATACTCATCCCTGAGAAAAAACTAGTGAATCTTCCAGTTGTTTTTCCAGAGAAAAAAAATTATATTATGATTACATTATTATTTATTCACACACTTACACACACACATTTTTTCCTAACTGGGGACTGGAGTGGCCTATATGGCCGAGGCTGTGTGAAATGTAACCATTTTTCCTGGAGCTGGAAGTAAACACGACACACGGTAGCTCTGTAGCTCTGGAATTTTTCTTTCTCCCTTCTTTTCCCCTGGAAATGGAATAGTCTTTTAGAAGAGAGAGAGAAAGAGGAGAAAAGTATATGAAAAAGAGAAGAAATCAAAGCAAAGAGTACATCTCACTACTTTGATACTTGAAAGTCATAAATAAAAGCAGAGAAAGTTGAAAGTGATGGAAGAGAGAGAGAGAGAGAAAGTTGTTTTTGTGAAAGGAAAAAAAAGTACTCCAAATGCTATTGCCTCCTGTTCCACTCGAAGTCGAACTGGAGAGCTGGAGAAAGAAAGGGGAAAAACTTGGTTTTTTTGTATCTGCTGTCAAGTATTGATCTTTCCTCCAATCCATTTACATTACTTCCAGTAGTAGTCTTCCAGAGTATCCAGAGTTCCAGAGAGCAGCGTGTTTACATTCCAGGTTATATTCACAGGGTGCTCAATAGCTCATGAGAAGAAAGGAGAGAATGTCTTGGTTTTTTTTCTCAGTCGATGCTGTGCTTTTCTCCAGCCGATGATGATGTTATTTTTTTTAAAAAAAGGAAGAAAAAATTTCTTGACAATTTCCTTTCCTGGAGAATTGCGAATGAGAATGAGAGAGAGTGATGTTTTCCTGCGCCATAATTTCAAATATGCTCTTTGTAATAATCGGCTCGTTGGAAAAAACTGGAAATTGCAACCGTCCCTTTTCTTTTCCAGTTTACATGCAAATGTAGTGTTGGATATTTCCCACGTGACAAGTTTTTCCCAAAATGGGGTGCCTAAAATTTAAAACCATCGGCGTCCATAACTTTTTGTTAAACTGGCCAGAAATGTCCAAAACCAATTTCAAATGAGTTGTTTTTTGTCTCGCAATGCCCCAATCACTGGGGTTTCCATATTCTTAAAATGGTATTCAGGTGTCGGACAGTTTTTCTAGTAAAGGTTTTGGACGTCCAAAATGATATTTACCTGATTTTACCGACGAGTTGGAATTTTCCAGTTTCCAGTTAGTGGTTTTTTCAACAGTAGGATGGGGAAAAGTTTTTCCCGGGAAAATGTCCAAAACGTCCAAAACGTCCAAACCTTCCGCTAAATGTGGTGCGTTATTTGTCTCAGAACACCCCAGCTATCTAGTTTTTCCAATCTTTTATATGTATCAGAGTTTTAGATAGCTAGGTTTAAGGCGTCTAAAACGGTATTTGCTGGATTTTACCGGAGTAGTGAATTTTTCCCGGGAGAAAGTCCAAATTGTCCAAAACGTCTTCTAATGGAATGCATTATTTTTCTCACACTACCCCCAGCCATCGAGTGCTTTATATTGGGTATAATTCATAGGCGTTTTGAACAGTTTTTGGTAGTTATAGGTTTTGGACGTCCAAAATGGCATTTACCTTGGAATATATACCCATTCTAGATTTTACCAAGTCCAATCCAATTACGTAAACTATTTTATCAATATTTACCCATTCTCACTTTTTGTCCAAGTCGAACCCTATCCCAAAACCTATAGGCCATGGAAGGAAATGATTTCAAAGAGAGGGAGAGGTAAAGAGGCTCGAAATTTTCTCCAGTTTCCATTCCCAGTTTCCAGTAACCATATAACCAATAAAGATAATAGACAATAGAGGATATTTTCATGTATTATCATCACACAGTGTATTTTCATGTGTTCCTACTTCTGCACGTTATGTGCACATATCCTCATATCCTCAATTCTTTAAAAAGCCCATCTCTTCCTCTCTTTTTTATTCTCCTCGTCGTTTTGTGCAAGTGCTGGAATCTCCAGAGCTTCAGAGAAAAAGATACTTCTCTTCTGGAATCTGGAATCTGGAATGATGCTCTTCTCCTCCTTTTTTCGTGGACAAAGATTTTTTTGTATTGTTTCATGTTCATGTTCATATGCTCATGTACTTTCCCTGTGTAATGTGTGCAACGAGCTATCTTTTCAAAAATTTATAGAGCTTACACAGCTTATATGTTACGCTCCAACGGGAAGATGAAGATGAGTATTCCCTGGGAAATTCTGCGGCAATTTTTTTCCGCTCCGTTGGAGCCCCAAAAATTGGCCATGTTTTTTTCCTGGAGAGTCGGAGAGTCAAAGCTCAGAAGAGACTCACTCTGAGAGGGAAAAAAGAGATAGCGTTTTTTTCACTTCTTCACAAAAATCTTGTTCCAGAGTTTCCAGGGTAATGTTCCATCCTGACTCCAGCGGTTGCCTACATTCTTTTGTACCGTGGTACCGCCGGTACCGGGATTTTTCGGGAAGTTTCCGGGTTTTAAAGGCAATTTTGGAGTTGGGAACATGGGCACAGGAGAGGGAGGCGTTTAACAATGCAGAATAGGATTCCGGGATTTTTTTCCCGGATCCCGGCACTACGGGTTTTTAAAGAGTGTGGATCACCGGACTCCAGGCCAGTTTTTTGGAAAGGGAAATGTGCCGTGCCGTATTATTATATTATGCTTGTGCAGATGAGTCTGTACAGGTATGAGCAGGGGATGGTGACGGTATTGCGGTCGAAAAGGCGGATTTGCAAAAAAAAGAGTTTTTTTTATATTTTTTTCTCCAGTTTTTTAGGTTCATGCCACTTGAGTTTGAGTTTGAGTCTGAGGTTGAACGTTGAACATTGAAGATCACCGTCAGAAGTGGAAGTCATGTAGGAAGTGGGGAAAATATGGCGGTCCCTCGGGAGCCATTAGAGGATGTAGGGATTTTTCTTTGCATGTTCCAAGCTTCAGAAGCCGGTACCAAAACCAAGTAGGCCATTAAATGGAGATAAAAATGGAGAAGATGGAAATAAAATGGAGTTATTGAAATCCCGGCGTGATGGG
Organism: Seira sanloemensis; assembly: GCA_027743915.1. Taxonomy (NCBI): domain Eukaryota; kingdom Metazoa; phylum Arthropoda; class Collembola; order Entomobryomorpha; family Entomobryidae; genus Seira; species Seira sanloemensis. The sequence continues at coordinate 13,145 of JAHZMY010002355.1, read as the reverse complement.
ATATTTTGATGATATATGCACATATTGCAAAAAAGGCACGCACAAGTGGCAATACTGAATGCGGAATGGAGTGTCTCAATTTGCCCCCAAGGGAAATAGATTTGACTATTTGTCTTTTTTAAGGGTTAAAAGCGAATGCTAAAGAATGTAAAGAGGGAATTTGATTGATGACTGAGGACAATCGAGTTAATATGATTGATTGCTCGAACATAATTTAAGGATGTGGATTCTGGAGATCAATTATATAACGGAGCATTTAAAAAACTCAGTAACAGATTTTATTCACGAAAAACTTTCAAATAAAGTTCTGGGGTTAAACGCGCCCTGCGCACCTAATTAATTCCCATCATTATCGCTTTGACTTACATTTTTTGAAACTCCAACTCAATTTTCCCCACAATAGTACAAGGAATAAATCTCCGGCAATCGATGCGATGGAAAGGCACGAATTTCTATGCAAAATACAAAATGCCTTTCCATCGAATACTAACGATAAATAGTTTTGTCTTCTTTTCAGGCAAACCTTTGCTTCACCTTAATGATCCACAAATTTTTATTGTTAAATATAATAAATGATTGTGAAAGGTAGTACAATAAAATTTAATAGGTGCCGAAACGCTGAGGAAAAGATAGCGAATTAGATGGCTGGAATTTGTACTTATGCATTTCCAAACAATTTTTTTGGAACTGATTAATAATCCAACACAAAAAACGAACAATACAGAAATAATTAAGTAAAACTTGTCATCATTCTTTACCTTTATTAACTCTGTTCATAAATTCAAAAATACGTATTGTAAAAACAGTTTGTACATTTTTATCAATTTCGAAATAAGATTAAGATTTCATAATTGCACACATGCGGTCCGAACAATGGTCTTATATACATATTTAATAAATTGGCAGAAATCAATAGATTGCCATCACCACAAATGCAGGTTGTAATTGTCATTCACAAAACACTTATTCTTTAAACGTCAGTCACTCCATTTTCTTCAGCTACAGTTAAGAATATGCACAGTACAGTGAATTTGTGTTAGCAATAAAGAAAATTCGAAAAATGGATTTGACGAGTCTCAAGTCACCCCATTCCAAACATCTTAAGACATTGACACTCTTTGATACTTTGACGTTGACATTTGACACCATGGCAATTCTAATCAAACCAAGTGTACACCAAATCGATTCCAGTAATAAACATATTAACTGTAACATTAACTACTCTTTAATTATCGAGACATACTACAAATTTGCATACTACCTTTGCTGCATCCCATTCAAATTCGAGAAGAACAGCAAAAATGGGAAGAACTTTGTCTTGAGACGGTGGCTGCCTCAAAGAGTATGACATACGAATTTGTCGCCAAGTTTTTAAAAAATAAATCATACCTACGATGAAATCAAAATTAACTTAAGTTTTATTTTTTATTATATGTAAATGTCTGTGTAGGTCATGTGTCACATTAACTCTATCATCCACCTGTATCACGTCATCCAGAGGTTCCTCGTTCGCTACGACTCCCTGAGCAAGGGAAAAGGCAATAATCCGGTTGCGTACCTTCACCTTATCGAAGCTTTCATGTATGTGCTGTACGCCGCCGTGGTGCTCCATGCTCAAGCGAATAACGCCAAACTCATCTTAGCTTTTCGTAATAGAGTCAAACTTTATTCCGAAATGATCTCGTCCGAATATCCTCACAGAAGGATGGGAATGTTCCGAAAATCGGTTAATATTTTTTTAAAAATATTTTTATTACGAATTGTACAAAGACGGCTTCACCCTCTACGTATAAAATACTGCCATTTTCATAAATTTAAGTTTCTAACATAACTTAATGAATTTTTAAAATTCACAAATTCATTTGAATGTGCAGCTGCAACGCCGACCTTTTATCCAATTCTGGATCATGTTTGTCAGCTGCATCGCCCTGCTCAACTCCTTCATCAACGTCGACTTCGTCTTCGCCTTCCCTCAGACCGTTGAGAACGCCCAAGGCAAGTTCTTCTGGATGTCTGGAAAAATCAGCATCTTCGCCAATGCCACAACAAACGACCGTTTCCTTGGCAACTATTTGCTCGTCGCCTCGAACATCCTCGTAACCGCCATCCGAGGCCTGCGAGACATGTACAACGAGCTCTTCTTCATCGTTGGCATTGTCACCATATCAATGATTGGCACGGACTTTAAGTCCATGATTCTCGAGGATGAGATTAGAGAAGCCAAATCCCCTTCGCCATCTGGAATTAAGAATTTGAATTTGAAAGCTGTGCGGATTTACAGGAAGATTGTCTTGTTGACAAGGGCCTATTCTGGGGCGCATGGGTTTGCCCTACTGACCTACATTTTGTATTATGTCTCATACTATTCGATTAAACTGGATCGGATATTTTTGCCTGGAGAGTTTTACGGGCAGAGGTTGTATACGATTGAGTACCTTGTCAGTTTTGCTGTGATTACGATGGTCGGAGCACATTTTCATCAGCAGGTGGGATAATTTATGCTAAGTACATATTATAATAGCATCTTTATATTTTAGTTTTCTTTTGGAGAGTGCACATAAACATGTAACCAATATAATGAAATGTAATAAAATACATTGGGTATTTTTGGGTTGTAGATGAACTCGATTCGAAGTTTAACGAGTAGGGAAAGGCTGAGTCGCGCATTACCCCAGAACGCTTGTCTTCTCATTCCGTACTCGTATGCGACTCATTCTTCGGCGATAAAAACGAAGCTATTTTCCCTGACATACTCAGCAATTTGCAAGGTAGTATTAAATTTTTGTACATCTTGCTGACATCAAAAGAGTTAAAAGAGATTGTTTTGAAAATAATTTTTCCTCCTTTGTAGTTGGCGGTGCAGGTGATGGTCATCTTCCTAATCAATGTTCAAAGTCAGTTGGTGGTGGAACAAAGTGGGACTGCCTTCAGAATTTAGTCTAAATTTACTTCTATTACAAATTAATGTTGCCCTCAGAAACTAATTATATATTATTAATTATGTACCAATACTAAAACTACATCCCTTAATTTTATTTAAGAGTTATCATCATCATTATCATCATTTAAAATATCTCTGAGAAAGTCAGGGAAAAATTTAACTTGTTTGCTTAGACCCTTTTTCCTTACTTTTTAGAGGGCTGGCAAATCTTCCTTTTCTACTTTAAATACAAAAATCAATAAAAAGCTTTCAGAACTTGTTTTCATTGTCATGGACAATACGGGACATAAATATGGACTATAAATACAAAGAATTCAACAGAGTATTTGATCGTGTTTGTAGGGCCTCTACTTATGTACACTAAAGGTAATGTGCACCTTCTCGGATCGTAATTATTTGTATTTTGCAGTAACTACTTCGGCAACAATCAAATACTGGCTATTATTTCCACTGAAACATGTCTGATTGCTTAATTGAAGTAATAATAATTTTACCTTGGATAATATTTTTAGAGAGGATTTTTTCCACAAGTATGAGTTTGACCCTCAATTGTTATATGCCATGAACTAGAGTAAATGAGTAAAAGTTTAATACTCAATTTACCCCATATTCCTGGAAATCCCCGTAAATTATAGTAAAGCTGAGAGATTTCCTCAATCGTTACAAAACCATGGCAATCCCAATTCGACCCAACGCTGACCTCTTGGACTACACTTTGATTCTCAACAGCTACTATAAATTTGCATATTACCTTTGTTGCACCCCTCACAAAATTAGGAGGGAAAGTCCTGGAGGCCAATTCGTATTAAATCGTTGGCTTCCGCAAAAGGTATACGAAAACTACATCATAGTTAGAAAGTTAAAGCTATATAATTATTTTTACTTCAAACTCTAAATAAAATCTAAATTTTTTTGCCGTTATGTACATTGTAAGTAAAATCTGAGATGAATTATTTTCAGATGGTGTGCCACATCCAATCTCTCATCTACCTTTACATCGTACTTCAGCGCTTCCTCATTCGAATCAATTCTCTTATCGACGAGACCCAAACGGCGCAGGGCAGCAACAATCCCCTTCCCCATCTTCGAATGCTCGAGGCGGCGACCTACGTCTTCTATGTCGTTGTGGTCACCCACAGCCAGTCTTCTCGGGGCTCCCTCGTTGTCGACTTTCTGAACAAAGTCAGGCTCTACTCAGAACTTGCCCAGAGACATCCTCCGGTGCACGAAAAAGGAGCGGGCTTCATTAGAAAAATGGTTAGACAATTGAATCAAAATTAAATGATATTTAATCTAATTCTAAGGTTGTCTTCATCTCACCCAGATTCTGAAGCCAGTCTTCATCCACTCGTCCATTTTCCTCGTCACAATTTCAACAATATTAAATTGTGTGACGTTCAACGACTTCCATTTTGATTTCAAAGGGTCTGTTCAAATCGCCCAAGAAAAGTTCTTGTGGATGAAGAAGGAACAGAGCCAAAGTATATTCCCGAATGTCACCGTTGGCGACCACATCCTCGAGAATTATGTGTTGGTGATCTCGAACTACCTGACCTACGTGATAAGGGACCTAAGAGACATGTACTTCCAGCTGAACTTCATCGTTCGCATAGTAACGCTCGTCATAATTGGCGCAGATTTTCAAAGGGCCGTTCATGAAAATGAAAAAGTTGAGCAAAGTTCTGGGAAGCTTCAGCTAGTTGAACTTTATAAAGGAATTAAGGCCGTATGCAGGTCCTACAGCAGGGCCTTTGGATTCGTCCTTTTGGTCTACACGTCGTCCTGCGTCACATACTACTCGATTAATTTGGACAAACTCTTTTGCCGGGTCGGTTTTATGGCGCGAGATTCTATAATTTGAAATACGTTTTGAATTTCTTGCTGACGACGCTGCTTGGAGCACATTTTCATCATCACGTAAACACGAAAATATGTTCAAATAATTAAAGTTAAATTGACAGAATGCCATCAATTCAGGTCATTAATTAATTATGTTCCAATTCTTGCTAGATGAGAGCCGTTAACGAGCTTCTAAACTGTTGTAACGGTTTGGCTCGCAGGATGCCCCGAAACAAGGCTGTCCTCGTTCCATACTCGAGCACGAGAGAACTTGCAGCCATCAAGACGCCCATTTTCACCCTGAAATATTCAACCGTTTGCAGGGTAAATATAAAATTAATGTAGCGATGTGGTGATTAAAGTCGATATAAATCAGACAATTATTGAACTTTTTCTTAAACGAACTTGGCTTGAATTGACAAGGTGACTCGTGATAGGTCACCTGTCTATTCACTGTCTATGTTCAATCCTCATTCATAACAGTGGCTTAACAATTTGAGAAAAGACAAGCTAAAGTAAACGGCGCTGACTCAGTGATTTATGAGAAATGATAAGCGTCTATTCCAGAAAGGTCAATGAACTCTTGAAGGGAATATTCAAGAAAAAGTTTTCATACGAGCAGTCAAATCAGAGCCTGACTATAATTTAGACAAAAGCTAAATAATAATAAACTTTCGTAAAAATTCAAACATTAAACTATTTAATTTTGCTATAAATATTTTCCAAAGCTGTTTGCAGAGGTGATGGTCATTTTCCTCATTTGCGTCCAATCGAAGCTGGTCTAACGGTCTCTAACCGCTTAAAACGCCACAACATGTACGTATTTAATTTTGCTATAAATATTATTCAAAGCTGTTTGCAGAGGTGATGGTCATTTTCCTCATTTGCGTCCAATCGAAGCTGGTCGAGCGTGCAAGTTCGTAAACAAAAGTGGATTTCGGGGATAATTAATTGCTTGCTGTTTTTCAAGTCTTTGTTGTGTTTTGTCTTCTCTGCCCGCCTGCCCCACCACCACCACCCAAACTCTTCTCATTTCCGGTTCTGGAAGATTCTATTCAGCTCCCTTTTGTTTCAAAGCTACTCCTCCGTAATTTGCATATCATCGCATCCGATCCGAAACTCAGGCTTGGATTAGACAAATGAATATCTTTCGTTTTTACTCGTTGGACTTTTTTTTATAAGACGTCTCTTCTCGCCTTGTTTCCTTCTAATCAAATGTTCGGTTCAAATATTTGTTATTGTTTGAGAAAAGTCGTTATAATTTTTCTAGTAATTTTTGTAACGGCTCTGGTTATAAGTCATTTACCTAATTACCCCAACTAAATATTTAAATCAATGTGTGTCTGGCTTAAGTGAAATGACCCAGCTTGATTGCTTCTTGTAGCAATTATTGTCTGTAACATAAATTGACCGATAAGACCGAATTTAATAAAGACCTTTAAAACACAGTTACAGCAGTAATTAAATCCATCCTTCTGTTAAAACATGTTGCAAGTTGCGCGCTACAGTTTTGTCTCATTTCTTTACTTTTGAATTCCAATACACGATTTTGCAAAAAAAAAAGTATTTACAATTTTATCTATATTTTGAAGAACCCATATAACATTATAATTACCCTAATGTCAAACAAACAGTAGCAAAATCAGTTATTCATGGTCATTAATTCAAAATTAGTTTCGCTTTTCATTATTTCCGATTCTTTTTTGAGCTTATTCCAAATTGCAATTTTTATTGTGTCTGTGACTACCTGTTAATTTACAATTAGTTTCCACATGAATGAAGACGAGTTAGTCGAGCAATCAAAAGTTTACAGAGAAATGCATACATAGAACATGCGATGTAGGAATAAATTTCCGCGTTGCATTGTTCATTTTTCTTTTGTGGATGCAAAAAGCCCCGATCATTAGCCATTATTGTCGGAGTGAGAAATTAAGTTGGAAAAGAGGCGCATGACAAACAACAAAGGAAGCGGCTCTTCATTACAAGGCCAAGTTCCAAGAGAAAGGACTTCCAGAATTGACGGCTTATTATAACCTCACTTGTCAACTTGAGTTTCCGAATAGGTAAAATTTTGCGGAGGTGTGAGTAAACTGAATAGGTACATGCCATATTTTTTTGTAATTCAGATCGATTTAAATAACGTGTGTGCATATTTTTCTTCAGGTGGAAAGTTATTTTAACTGGGGAGCTTTTTATGGGATGGCATTTTTTGGAAATACCTTTCACGACGGAATAGAAGAGAAAAAGTTTGTTCCAAGGAAAGTTGCTTCCGTTTGGTAGTGCGACTTGGAAGAGAAAATAATGAGAAAGGGAAACCTCTTGATTCTCTTGAATTGAAATTGAATTGCGAAGCCCTGATATCTGCGCCCTGGTTCCGAACACTATTTTATTGTCAGACAGCATTAAACCAAACTGTCTATCCTAAAATCGCTATCCTCTAATTGCCCCAGTGGGTAAAACTGCCACCCTGCAAAAAAAGAAACTAATTGCTGCTTTTTGCGTCACATACTCAATTCACCCACACCGAAGATATGTAGGCAATTTGCAGTATCGCAGTAATCATTTCCGTTCTCCAGACTTTCAAAGCTTAGGTAATTTTGTCTCCTTCGACTGACTTGTGAGCGGAATAAAAGAAATCAATTACATATGAAGAAATTGAGCAATCAATCAACATTTCATTTAGATATCCCTCCCCTTGAATGATAGATCGGTTTCTTAAGCCTCAGATTAATGTTTAGCGTCGCCCCACACATGAGCCCGACATCTCAAAGATCCCTCGATCTTAAATATCCGATTTCGCCATTTATGAGCTTCATGGAAAGCTTGAATTTGAGGAAGTCAGTTCAACCCGACCGCACCCAAGTCTTCCTGACATTCCACACTTTCGGATACTACCTTTGCATCTTCCCATTCCACTTCCGGAGGAGTCAAAGTCAAGGTCACCGCTACATTCTCCACACGTTCCGGCCGCAAAAGGTCAGAAAAGATATTATCATTAGCTCAGTTAAGCTGAGCTTAATAGGTATTTATTTTTATGCAATATATGTTAAATATTTCCCTGTCACAACTTTCACGTTTTTCTCACTCAAATGCAGCAAAACCAACCATTTCCAAAACTGCTTAAAACTTAAAATGTCCAAAACTTCTTTCAAAGGCATTGCTATTTGTCGCATAATGCCCCAAGATTTGTTTCCCATTCTTTATATCGACTATGAATTCGTAACGTTAGGTATATGCCGAAGCTGTTGATTTTAAAAAAGCTAGGTATATGAAAAACCTGCTTCGAGAAATTCGATAAACCAACAAGTTAAATTATAAACTTTAATTATTTTAATCAATAAAAATGTGACTTTTCTTTGACCGATAAAAGAAGTAATGTAGAATTGTTTAGAAACCGTTTCGCAATACGCCCCAAAAATCATACAGCCAATTTTGCAAACAACAGCTTTGCACACACACACAAGACACAATTTGACGAATTCATATTCGATATGACAATGAGGTCCTAAGGACAAATGGTCCAAAATGTTATTTACCCCGCATTTTATCCGGTATTTACCCAATTTTGAGTTTTACCCAAATCCAACACTAAATAATTATTAAATCAATGTTTTAAATTCCTTTATACTGTATATGCCATTTATTAACAGATCCTTTTCCACCTGGTTGCTGCCATCCAACTCTGGCTCATCATTAAGCGCGTCTACAAAGCTGCCATTAGGTTCTCCCAGAGCATCGACGGCCAAACCAAGCTGACGCCACTCTCTTATCTACGCTTGTTCGAGACGCTGACCTACCTCCACTACGTCATAGCCTTCTACTTTACGCAAATCTCCAAATCCCGATATCTTCTCCATTTCATCAACTCCGTGTCACAGGTCCAGATGCACCTTGCAGCGTCAAGGTCAAGATCCACCCAATCAACGAAGACGGGCGTCGTCTCAGGCTCAACGCTTCCAACAATTATCTTATTCAGCATTGTAACGGTTTTAGGACTGACCAACATTTTTGTGGGATACGACTACACTTATTCTTACGAACTTCTTGTGAATCACACGACGAGACTGATAAGCCTTGAAAAGGGCCTTCCGGATGAATGGAGGGGCCACAGAACCGAGATCTTGTGGGTCGTTGGGCTGATTTCTTTATTTGTTGGAATACTGCGGGATCTGCGCGATCTTTATATCGACGTCAGCTTCGCTGTTGCCATCTACACGGCTTGGAGGGTCAGTCAGGATTTCCGTTACGTCGTTAGTGGGGTGAGGCGGGAGTTTCAGTTTGAATTTGACAACCAATCAGAAAAGCAAGCAGGCACATTGAGTTGGCCAATCAGCAGAGGTGATGGTCGAGGAGACGGTTAAACTGTACAAGAAAGTTTGCGCAATGTCGCGACACCTGCGGATGGTGTATGGGTATCCCTTATTTGCATATTTCTTCTTTTACCTCATGTACTACTCGATCTACATCGACGCCGTCTTTCTAACGGACCGGACGGTTGGAGACAGGTTCTACTATTTGCAGTTTGTCGCCGTCTTTTCTGTGGTTTTTGTGTGTGCCGCTTTGTTCGCAGAAAATGTGAGTAATTTAATTTTAATATTTGAGCTCAAATGCTTTGAAAAAAATTATCATTTATATATGTAGAATTGGATTTTTTCTGAAAGATGTCAAAGGTCAAGCATTTGACGCTTTTGAAGCATGGATCGGGTGTGATGAGCCAAATCCGGTGGGTCTTTGTAATTCACTGGAGCTCGACAAAGTTTTGTGCGGTTCGGGCGATGGTCTTCCCCATAACGTTTTCTTCGATTTCTCAGGTAAAGCCTTCTGGGAAAGCATTTAAATATGCAGTTTAAATTTAACTATTGAATCCAATTTCCAATCTCCAGCCATAGATTAAGTTGAATATTTCTGATGAATTTTGTGCATGATTCCAGTATGCCACGCAGACGATGGTCACATTTTTAATCAGCGTCGAAGGGAAGCTCAAAGGTTCATGAGCATCCTGCAACAGTTTTCATCTCCGGAGTTACCGCGGTTACCTAATTGCTGTTACCGTTAATTCCGTGGGAATACACCAACTTTCTCAATACTCAAAAAGCGTGAGGTTGAATTCTACGTCTCAGGCAAATACAAAATCCCGTGTATAAAATAATGAAAAAGCAAACTCTTGAACAAGTTGCATACATATTTTGTCATTTCTAAATATGTACTTCCTAGTTCATACAATTAATTACTGAGATCTCAGGAGAAAAGTAGATAATCTTTGATGAAGCATCGTCTTTATTACGATGTATTTTTTTATATCATGACAAATGATTTTTTTTGAAACCATGCATGTACCTACATATGTGACTTAAATCCAAAGTTGGGTATTCGAAATGAAAGGTTGACCTGTCGTGACGCATTCCGTTCTTCGCGTAAGGAAATAGCTATGATAGAGGTCACCCTGGAAACACTTTAAACCTGAACCGTCCCTCATCGTTTTAATCAGGAGTGTTCATCATTTAAGTTGGACATTGAGTAAACAAATTTGAGACGAACTAATAAACTGGAAGGAAGGAAGGGCTTTTATTGTTTATTCTCATTCTCACAATGTCACAATACCCCCTGCACAAAGGCGACACGTGTGAAGGACAATATTGTTCTACAAAAATTCTCTCTTTCTTCAAAAATGTTGATGGTGAACACTGTTAATTAACCTGCATTCATCATTTTAAAATATTTTGTTCAGCCAAGAAAAATAAATTTTGTTTTAATGGATTCCCACCTGTTCAATACACACATTTCTTCTGAACAATGACGAGAGGAGAATTCGAACTCTTCTTTCATTTTTTATTCCTTTTCCCCACTTTCCCCAGAAAATTAATATTGTGCACCAACAACACTTAGTATTAGGGATTTTCCCAGGTATAGGTTTTTCTCAGTGGGATACGTAAAACGTCATCCCGACAAAAAGTCGAAATGTCGAAAACTGCCCAAAAACTTTCACATTATTTGTCTCGCAATGCCCCAGTATAGAGTTTTTCCCACTCTTTAAAGTACATTTCGTGTATGACATCTGCTTAATATGTTACCGGTATTTGCCAATTTTAGTTTTCCCCAATACACAATTCCACTCTAACAGCACCTGAAGATCTGAAGCACTCTTCCAAAGAAAATATGACCAACTTACCTCATTGAGCATTCATCTGAAACATAATTGTCTGCCGCATCAAATCGCCCTCCACTTTTGGCTGGAGTTGGTCAAGCCAAACAGCTAAATAATTACCAGAAGTTTCGCTCAAGTCGCTTCAGAATGACGCTCATCTACATAATCATGAGCGTTTACTAATCTTCCACATTCTACGTAATATTCCATTTTGCTTGCTCTTGCTGCTGCTGGCAGACTGGACAACTTTTATTGATTATCACCATTACCACAGTCCATTTAAGAAAAGAAAATACCTTTTCCCCAATACCAGTTATTCCATTAGTCTTCAATTACTGACATAGTTGATGAATTTGACCATACATAAATATTATTGGAGTAAACACAAACCGTCACTCGTTCGGCTGACGGTTGGCGCAAAGCCAAATAGGTACAAATTGTTAGTTTTCCTAGCTTTCATGTTTAGCGTTTAGAATTTTTGGAAATGATTTGGGGCATGATGAGTTCCAGTTCCAAAAGAATGTATTGCGATTTTGCTTTAGCCAGGCTAAAATCCTCTCGAACCCACTTCTGGAGCAGGGGGATTCAAAGAGACCGGTGCAATCTGTTCCTGACCTTCCACGATTTCGGATATTATCTCTCCATCCTACCTTTCCGGTTCCGGCTGAAGGAAAAGAGCGGGAGCAGTTTTAACCGGAAGTACTACATTCTCCACACGTGGTGGCTCCAAAAGGTAACCGAAACGAAATTACGGATGTTTTGGAGTAGAGTTGGGAATTTCCCGTCGAAAATCTTTTTGCCACTGGGATGTTCACAAGTACACAAACCAGCTCGCCCAAAACTGTCCGAAAAACTCTATTTATCTCACAATGCCCCAACCCAGAGTTTTTCGGTCCCTTCATATGGGACAGGGGGTTGGACTGTGGACAATTTTGGGGAGCCAGATTTTGGACGTCCAAAAAGAATTTACCTGATTTTAGTAGCATTCACCCATGTTTAGTTTTTTTCAAATCCAACACTAATTAAAATCCTAAAAAGAGACTTTTCTTGTGCAGGTCATCTGCACCTGTGCGAGTGTCGGCCACCTGTACCTGGTGAGCAAACGCTTCTCCAAGATTCTCATCTCCTTTCTCGCCCTGAAAGAGTACAGCAATCCGACCTCCTTCATCTCCCTCTTCGAATCCGTCCTCTTCCTCCAGTTCGTCCTCGCCTTCATCCACATGCAGCTGACAAAGGGCCGGCAGCTCCTCAAATTCCTCAACTCGCTCCATTCTCCCTCTTCGAATCCGTCCTCTTCCTCCAGTTCGTCCTCGCCTTCATCCACATGCAGCTGACAAAGGGCCGGCAGCTCCTCAAATTCCTCAACTCGCTTCAAACTCAAACCACTCAGGCTCAGGTCAAGAGCTCAACCATGGAGGAAGTAACGGACTCTAAGTTATTTGCCGCTTGTGTGATCACCCTCCTCAGCATCATAGGCGGGGGGAATCCCCTCATCCAAAACGCCTTTTTGAAGGAGTATAGCTACCTCATTTGCAAAAGTTATGAGCTCCTCAAGTTTGGCGTTATCCCGAAGGCTGAGATGACCTTGGAGAAGACTTACCTTCATTGGGCGGTGATAGTTTTGACGACGTTAGTTCACTGCTTCAGAGACCTGAGGGACTTGTTCGTTGACACCTTCTTCGCCGTTGGCATCTGCACGGTTTGGAGACTTAGTGCGGACTTTGCGTGGGAAATGGAGCAGGTCAAAAAATTGCCGTCGAAAAGTTGGACATCGAAGGCGGATCTCAAAGAGACAATTATGGGCTATAGGAGGATTCACAGGATAATTCGAATCTTCGCACGCGCCTACGGCTTTCCGCTGTTTTCGTGTGTCAGCTTTTACCTCATGTACTATTCGGTGAGGGTCGACGGCCTTTTCCGGCCGAAGGTGTCGATTGGCTACAAAATGTTCTTCGTGTGGTACCTCGCCATTTACCTGCTCATCTTCGTGCTGGCTTCCGCCTTTGCCAAAAATGTGCGTGCCTCACTTCTCCAAAAGCGAATTAATAATTAGAAAATGTGGTTATCTTGAGAAATTAACCACAATTAATTTAAATTGAAGATGGCCCTAGTCAAGAACCTGGCAAGCTTGAGCAGAGCTGATGAAATGCTGAGCGAATCTGAGCTCGTTCTTGTGAATCACTGGAGCACCTGCAAATTCTGCGTGATGAGGGCCAAAAT
>JAHZMY010002354.1:0-10094 GCA_027743915.1 Seira sanloemensis | reverse complement strand
TTTTGACAAATTCTGGCTGCGACTACCATAAACGGTACATTGGATAGTATGAAACGCAGAATTTCACAAACGACAAAGTCCCACGGCATGGTCTCTTGGAAATATTGAGGCAGGTAAGCTGCCAAGTGCATAGTATTTTGCAATATTATAAAAGCCAAAAGTTTGCCAAATGTCGAATTAATTAAGCTTGCAAGGTACTTAGCCTTGCTCAATGTTTCAATTAAAGAGTTAAAGCTTTTTCGATTAATCATAATTGACAATGTTCCAATTCCCGTATTTGGTACGGAATGTTGTTCCACTAAATCGTCTACTGCGGTTGACAGAATAAGCGCTGAATTCAAAACTAACAGAGGACTGAATGTATACATAACAATAAAAAGGAACAATCCAGGAGCTAACAGCGAAACGAAGGCATATTTAATGACGCAGATTGTAATAACGGTTGAATAACTAAACTCTTCATTCCCAAGTTTTTCCCATGGTACCCAGGCGTATGTGCTTTGAAGTTTGTATATTTCTTTAAACTGGCTAAACCAGTAAATGCACTCCCATACCGACGTGAGCGCAAAACCGGAACAAATTAATATTTTGCAAATCCTTCGGCTTAAGAACTTCCCACCACCAATGCCGTTTTGGCATAGCTGGTTATTGCTTTGCTCGTAGGAAACCAGCAAATTTACGAGTTGCACAATATTCTGTTCTCGACACCAATACACCTGCATTAAAGCCAGGATGCCAATGTCAGTTAAAAGATCAGCGAAGAAGAAACAGTAATCTGCTGGTTTCTTGGAACCTATTGGGAGAAAAACCCAAATCGATCCTGCCATCCAGTGACAGGCAAAAAAGGTAAAGACGCCACAAATCAATGTGTGCGGCAGCCATCTTTTCGAAACGAATTTTCTGCCTCCGTCAACCCGTACGAGTCGAAATGGGCAGAGAAACAAGAAGTAGGCAAAGTCACAATACATTTTCAAGTAATCCGAAAGTGATTGGCTTGCGAAAGCCTCCACTTTAAAATTTCGGACACGTATCATTCTCAGTAGTCAAACTTGACGCGGGGGGCGTCTCTATTCCACCTTCAGTTTCAACCCCTCTTTATGCCAAGAACGAAACTGACATTCGCCCAAAGTCCTACTATGTCAGACAAAGGGTATTAGGGAAACGCAGATTGATTGTCGATATATAGGAAGTGCTGTGGTCGAAGTAGAAGTAGCAGACCAAGTTAAACGCAACCCAAATATAATTTTGTTTCGGTCGAAAATTTGATACTCAAATTAGATAAACGAAGCAAGTATTGTTAAGAACGTAAACGTGGTGGTGTATTTTAGCGATTTTTATTTTTGGCAACCTTCTTGCGACCGAAAAGTTTGAGTGTATAGCTAAATATTGTAAGTTTAGCCATTTTCTTTTACTGACTATAGCTAGAATAAGCCTAGCCAATAGGATAATTTTTTCTTCAACCGTGACACTTATTTCTACATCATTTATCAGTTTAATCATAGCGACATTCACGCAACATTCGTCACAAACAATTACAAAAGGTGATTACAGTTTATTACAAAAGTTATAGATGAATGAAAAAGAAAATGCTGGGCTAGTAGTAAATTGTATGGAGATCGTGTTAAGCAAACTCGCAAAATTTATCGGCAGAAACTAAACGTTAAAAACTTATAATTCATTCACTGCAAATAAACTGTAATCACCTTTTGTATTTTGAACGGTTACCACCAAGGTTATTTGGGAAAAGTACATTTGTAGGTTCACACAATTGCTGATAAACGGCCAATAGTTTGTTTTACTGAATTTTATAGCCATTAACTTGATGAGATGCCGAGTTTTTGTAATGCCTTAAAAAATAACGAAATTTGAGTGTTTAGGCATGTTTTATAAACTTATCGCCACTCATAAGATTAACATATTTACGTAGAATTGCAACACCTAGAATTACACTGTATATTCCGTAAACAACCTAAAGAAAGCCCCTGGTCATGGTTAAACTTTTCCGCCATGACCCACGTGACTTTTGGAGACCCGGTCAAAATCGAATTACCGCTTTATCGCTTGGTGTCATTTTTTCACTGCAGAATGTTCTCCGTAAATGAACCCAGGTTTTTGTTCCAATTAAAAACAATGGAATTGACACTTGCTGGGCTATCATCACAAAGTAGCGTTATATGAGCTATAAATGAATTGGGTTTTCCACGAGTAGGGACATGACGATTTTATAACACACTAGTATAAACTTCAAATTAAATCATGATTGACATGAACCTTGATAAATGTTTACTCCGCACTTGAAGAAACTAGTATGAATAAAATATTGCGTTGATATTAGATAGAGATCTTAAAACAAAAACGAATTACATAAATCAATCACTTTTTATTGTCTTTGCTTTGAATATAAAATTATTATTAAAATTTTCTTCAATTGTTTGGACTTCCATGAACTAAGATTTTACTCACTTCTAAAATCATTCCTTTTTATGATATTCATATTTTTAATGCAGTAATAGGTATTTTTTTAAAATACACAGTAAAAATATTGGTCTTTCACGTCCCAGCCACAACCCAACTGCGAACGTAGCTACTCGGCGCTGAATATAGATTATGAAATCTGCGAGAATGAAGACAAACATCTACAAGACAAACGAGCCATAGGTAAAACCAACCATTAGTTACACAAATGCTGGATTTTTTTTAAAAAAAACGTCGCACTTTAACCAATGACGAAAATGCTATGTGGAATATGCCGCTAGGTGTGACAGAAACTTCGTGATGTTTCAGTTTGCCGAGCCATTTGTGATAGTGATAGTATACTTCCTATAAGCTAGTCAGAGAGGGGGAAAACTTCGACTTTTATCGAAATTGAAATTTAATTGCCAATTACGCTAAAGTCCACTTCCGGGGATTTCTAATTAATAAACATTTAAACTTATTTGATCTGTGTGATTGTGAGAACTTTCTATGCTGCGTAAATTAAACTCATGTCATTTTCCTTCGCCCAAATCAAGAAAAAAGTTGCGCCAGTACATGTGAACGGCTCGTTTTGCAGTACAATTTAACGCTTATCTAATCATTCGACATATGTCATTCGTAGGCAATGAGGTTTATTTAGCGTTAGTTTTGTGTTTATGTTCACATTGCCTTAACAGTTAACAGTGGTTGAATATAAAGATGTATATATAAGTAAATGTAACTTTAGATGTAGACATGTAATGTCTTTGTGAAAGACACCTTTCTACTACTTGCTAAATTTTACCATGTTAAATATTACAGTATCATTACTCATTACAGAGGAAACCAAAATCAAACATTGTATCTGCCTCTAAAAGGGATATATTTCTACGTGTACGTCTGCTACTCAAAAGCTAAATGCTTTTGCTTTTAACACTCGCATTATTTTATCATCATACTGAAGTCCTATGGTAATTTGCTCTAGAAGACAACCGGATCAACAGAACAACTGCCACCGGGTCAGATGTGCCCTTCGAAGACAAATCTTGCGAAATGACGACAATGTGAAATCGCACTTTGGACGTAATTTAGAAAATTTCGAAAGTTGAGATGTAGCCACGTTTCAGACAAATACTCCGAGCTAAATGCTACACCTGCTGAAAGTAATAGGAAGGCCAACCCTACCCACACAGCAAGCAAGTCAATGACTCCAGCAGCCAATTTTCTTTGACATCCCCTTTGTCCGAAAGCTTTCCGTGTATAGATTCCCAGGCCGACGGCACTCTCTCCGCAGTTTTGATCATGTTCGTCAACTCCCTTTGATGTTAGCTTTCGTATGAACTGATCCCAGTTGATATGTTGTTTTGGAGACGAACGTCCCCTTGGTTGGACTGCATTTATTTCACGCCTAAGATAATATATTTTCTCTTCGCCCTTCGCTTTTCCAAAGATACCCGACTCGACAAGGCTTGTAGCGTATCCGGCGCCAACCTGCGAAAAGTGCGAACGTTGACTGGCCACACTGAATGCAATCAATTGGACAAACTCGTCGGGCTCACTAGTCATGTAAACCGGCCGATTCTCGAGCAAACTAAAAAACTGACCAGGAGAATTTCTAACTACATGACCATAACGGCAAAAGTAGATGATTGCGAACGGACTGGTTAAATCTAACCTCCTATGTAATTGGACGAACTCATCGGGTTCACTGGTCACGTAAACCGGTCGATTCTCGAGCACACTAAAAAACTGCCCAGGAGAATTTCTAACTACATGACCATAACGGCAAAAGTAGATGATTGCGAACGGACTGGTTAAATCTAACCTCCTATGACTTTCTTTTTGTTCGGATACCCGGAAATATTTATCTTGAAGTGAGGCATTTACCTGGCATCGTACATCGCATTTCTCTAGATTTGCGATTACGTTTCCCTCAAACTGAACTGATCTTGCTTTCACAGTTTCCATGAACCAGCTTGAGCAATCGTAGCCGTAACCAGAGGCATTTGTATTATTACCGTGAATCAGGTCCACGCCATACGCGCAATTCGGGTAAGAAACGGATCCTGTACCTGGGTAGTGGACGGCATCATCTCCCAAAAAGAGAATAGGCAGTTTGTTAGATTCAGTAAGGAGACGTCTAACAGAACCAGGTAAGTATTTGGGTGGGAGAGGTTGTGACAGCTCAGAGTACATCGAAGACGTGTATAACTCCCTTAGTACAATCGAAATCAGAACATAAGAATAGACGACGTACCAAAATTTACGGGTGCTGATGTTGCAACCCTGTGCTAAGAAAATGGCGGTTACCGTGAACCAGCGTTGCCTCGATTCGCCCCATTCTTGTATGACGTACCTAAGAATACCTATTAGTGGAACCATGCAAACCCAGAGTTCGTAGGGAAAGGGCGCTAGCAATCGTAGTAGAAGGTCCCAGCCAATTCGCACCTCTCTGTTAGTCCCCACGATGACGTATTTGTGGCCGAGAAGATCGAACGATCCAAGTATGAGGTTATGGCCATAGAAGCCACCTGCATTTGAAACAATGAACTTCCCGCAGGTTTCATCTGTGCAGTTGCTGTGCTCCTTCACAGTCTGTGTGAGGTAGTACCATACTCTGTGGTTTAGAATTCTGCTCCGTTTGTGACTGAAGAACGGGATTGGTTTGGCCCGCTGTTGTCTATTGATTCTGTTCGAGTTGTGGTAGTTCCAAGCGTTCAAGAACATTTTTAGATTGTACGCTTTGAGCGCAATCCAGGTTGTCCGTGATAATTGACATTTTGTAAACTGATGCGCGAACGGCATGCAACTTTCAGTGTGTCTGACATTTATGGCGGGGCATGTGAAGCAGGGGAAATAAGAGTTTTCTAACGTGTCATTAAACATCAATGCAAATGCTGGGAAGGGGACTGGTATCAGGAGCTTTTTGTCTCTTTCTTCAGGAAGGATTATGATGTTGGGAAATGGCGAGCCATAGGAAAGTTGCCACTCCCACCAGAAGTTAGCCAGCTGTATTGTAACTCGATTCTTGACTTCGTCTACAAGTAGAAGTGGAATTGTGGCAAGGCAGATTTGCGCCGACAGCCATTTTTTGTCAAACACTCTGAGAACCGGAAGTAATTCGGGTGAAAGTAGTAAAGAATTTCTTAGCACTCCCAGTGTATCCTCGGGAAAGTATAGTCCTGTATGTAAATCCTTCATTGGTTGGATTTGGGAGCGAAGGTTGACGCAATATTTAAATTTGATGCATAAACCTTGAACAGCCGTATGGAGCCAGTGGTGGTCGTCAGAATGGTTTTTGGTGTTGAAGTGAAGTGTGCATCGGGAAACGAGGTCGAGAAAAAGAGCATTGCTCTTGGGGTTATGTGCTGTCTGGCTCTGATACAAAGTTGTTTCGGATTTGTAACCATTATTTGAACTACCCAGCACAAATCCTAACAAAAGGGCAAAGTGGCGGGCCAGGATTGAAACCATTTTGTGGTTTGATACTTTGCGCAACTTAGAACTGAGATGTGCTTTAGTGCTTTAGTAACTTATATTTTATGCCGGTACCTTGTGTACGCTACAACTCCTCCATTTTTAGACGCACAGCCATGTTGTTGGTGTTCTTCGAACCATTAATAAGGATACATACAAGATTTTGGGTACACTCCCCCGCCTAATGTTAAGTAAACGCATAATGCAAACAGGGTTTCGGCGGTCTTAGGCCGAAACCAGAAAAACCTATTAGAGGAGCAGCTATAAGGACCTTGCGTTATTATGGACGTCAAACTAAGCCGTCAACGATGCAGTTATTTTATGTTCTATCTGTTAGCCTCAAAAATTAGTGGGCAAAGTGGCGGGCCAGAATTGAAACCATTTTGGGGTTTGGTACTTTGCGCAACGTTGAACTAAAGTGTGCTTTACAAACTTTTATTTTATACCAGTACCTTGTGTACACTACTCCTTCTCCATTTCGAGACGCACAGCCATGTTTTTAGTGTCTTTTGAACCATTATGGGGGATGTTACCAGTAATATTCTATCCGTTTGCCTGAAATAATATTTGGTACCGAAAAACCTATCCCCAATAACATTTTGCGTATATTTTTGTTGTAATTCTGAACTGCCCGAACTCTTTGCTATGACCAACCTGAGATAGTTCTCTGCCGGTCACGAAATTACAGTTACGTTCTTTCGGAACTCGTTCAGTGGTTTTAGCTCCGAACAGAGGTCTTTTTATTTCGAATATCGCCAATGGGGATATAACTAAATCGTGTTTTACAATGCTAAGCTATTTCTGTGCGTCAAATATTACTTATTCCGAAGGATACCTCACAAATAACGATTTAAAAATATACCAAGTTTGCCAAAATTGTATGCCAAAAAATAAAGCTTATTGAAAGTCTTATATTCAAGGAGCTTTCGCGCAAGTGACCGCAGTAGAAGAAACACCAAGTGATTATGAGGCAGTGTAGCGCCAATGAACGCATAACTATATTTAAAATAAAAACGTAGGTAATCCACATGGACGCTAATGGCGCCATACAACATTCGATTTATGTCAATCGAAAATGCATGCAGTGAAAGTTATCGACAAAATAGGGAGTTCACATAGTAGGACAAGGTGTCATTTTGCATTGCCCCGCCAACAAAACATACCATAAACGTGCCGCGATGGACAAGCAATTTCGCTCGTAGCTCTAGATGATTACTCTTACCCGGATAAATTATAAAAACCCAATAATTGTACCGGAGCAGAATTTAATTGAATATTTAAATACGACATGAGCTTGCAGACCACGATTAACTTTGCCACAATATTTGCTTCAAAGAAATTGCCATTTGCCAAAGCCTCTTATATTGGTCAGCACAAGCTCGTGCTTGTGCGACTTGCACCTAAAACAAGTTAATACTCTCAATTCGTAAGAAGCTAATGTAAAGCAATTGTGGTGCCGATTTCCAGACAGCCAATTTAGATTTAAATTTGGAGACACCATCACAATAAGTCTGCGGTGATATAAGCCTACGTATCAAGCAAAAATTCTTACTTATGTACATAAGGCGTTCTTTTGTTTGCACTCAAAACCTCGACCTGAAGACCGTGAGTTCATGTCGTTGTTTTCAACTAGCTTTTAGCCATCAAAGATATACCTTCAACACACCATCGTACACTTTGTGTTCTAACTCAACCCAGATAATCATGCAACGCATGGCTTGACCAAACATATGTAAGTATTTAGTATTTGAGGGCTGATCCGATGACTCCGGATCAGGGGAAACATAGGTTTTATTGATTAGGCAAAGTTTTGTTTCAAAAGATTTTGTGTAGCATTTGAAGCCCTATTCAATAGCTTCAAGAGAGCGCAACGATATAGGATTAGGTAAAGATCTTGGCCTTGTGGTAGCCTTATTTGTAAAAACTGATTGCAGTGCTTTCACCGGTCACTCACTTTCACGGTCGTGAGGCTTTGAGTAACATTGGGTCCCGATATTTGGGAAAATTTTACCACATCTCTTTAGGCAAGGCATAGATTTTAAAAAATGAATGTATCCTGCATGTTCTTTGACGCAAACGTAAGTTCGGAACCAGAGCAATTTAAAAATATAGTTGCCCAAGTTTCCGAATGGTTTAGAATCACAAACTTTTCATCAGATTTTATCGCATTTTTTTGTCGATTTCCTCATTGGCTATGGGAGACGCTCTTTGAAGGTCGTTTTCTTTAACCTGAGTTACACATAGGCACTCGAGCTAACAATCATTTGAATACCCATTTTTTGTGCTACAACATGCATGAATAAGTTTACGTCAAGTCGGATTCATATAGCTGCTTGCCCAGTCCTTTTTAAGAGATAGTGATTCATGTGCAAATTCGCAAGGAGTCATCTTGGATAGCGCCATTGGAATAGCAAGGCGGCAAAATTTAGCCCAAATTCTGACTTCATCAAATTCTCCATATCATTTTTGAAAGAAAATGCAAGGCATTTTTGTTGCCACCTTAAACCTTGATTTTGGACTTCCAATTTGGCAATTTGAGAGGGCCTGGGGTTCTCTTGTCGTTTAAATGAAAACGATTGGGTCTTAGAACATGTAGACTGTACCATTCAGAAGAGAATCACTTGGGTTATCTGTGACATTAAAGCTAAGGGCACAGTCAATCGCGAAATTGTCTTACGAAGCAACCAAACTTTTATCCGGGGTTATCGGATCAGTTCTCCAAGTAGACCGGAGAAAAGGGCACTCGGCTATTTATCGCTTTTGTTTTCAAGAATATTTTTATTTTTACCAGAATTTTGAGGTGATCACTAGTCCCGTCTCATTTCTCCTTCGCACTGCGTGTAATCCGTATTACACTACTCTCAGACAAAAATGCACGTGAATAGTTCAGTCTGATTCGGAGTCACTCTAATGTCTAAGCGCGAGCTGTCCGAGTGATTTCAAATGGAAAGTCTTCAGCAAGTGCCATATGCCTAAATTAAATGCCAGTAATGAAGAAAAAGAGGAAATGCGGTCTCAAGACATTTAACTATTTGTGTATGTGTAAAAATGAAAAAGGGTTATAGGATCTGATGCATAGATACGATGAGATTGTGTCATTGTGTTCAAGCTTTTTCTTATCAAGTAAGTTTAATTTACCCATCTTACCTGAAGAAAGCAAGATGGATTATTCCTTTAAAAATTCTAAAAAAGTTGTTTTATGATATCTTGTTGAAATAAGATGGGACGCTGATCTATAATTAGTCAATTCCACTTTCCAGGTCAAGTTACTATTCTCTGATGAATTTATGTTACCACGATTTTGTATAACTAGTCCGATGAAACTATTTCATAAATACACAGTACTCTTCTAAAATTGTATTTTGAAAATCCTGAATTGAACTTTAAAATTCAAGGTAGCATAATGTAGTCTTACAATGCAAATTCGTGTAATAGCGAAAGACCATGAGATTAATTTCATACTACTTCTTTGAAAAATACTACAAAAAATAAAAACTACCCAGACATACGGAAAAAAACTGGATGAAATGTTTTGATTATGTGCACTAACTGGTAATTTAGGAAGGAGGGAAGGTACGCGCGATAGCGCGCGAGACTTTTCGGTTGACAAGAGGTATTCTAGCTCTAGGGGCCCGTTTTGACCACAACTAGGGCCCTTGCAGGGCCCCTATGATGTTTGGCCCTGGTGGCCGTCACCACCTGGCACCATCGGCCCTGAGGCCCTGCAAGTACCTAGTAGGTCGCAGACCCTGACTCCGCTCGTAACAATATTATGTATAAAAGCATTTCAACGTCTCCTATATCTCCTATGCAGCCAAACCGCGTTTTTCTTGGTTGTCCTCCTAAACATGTACTTAAAGCCATCCATGGAACACTTCAGACAAGCACTGCAAGACCATCGGCGTACCCAAGCCGTCGTTTGTATTCTCTCCCACCCAAACACTCCCGTCCCAACGAGGGTCAACGTGATCAACGTGAACCAGGGAACGACAAGATCTTGCAAAGTCGTCCTGCTCACCCCATCACAGCCCTTCGGGTAGTAAATTCGAAGCAAATGGTGACCCGTGTCGTCAACCCCCTCCCCACAGGGGTTTCCTCCTGTCGCATCATCGTTACGCAGAAGCTGTTGTTTTAAGCCAGCCCAGTTTTGTTTCTGCCAACGT
>JAHZMY010002353.1:0-14055 GCA_027743915.1 Seira sanloemensis | reverse complement strand
CTAAGAAAAAAGAAAAAAATTGAAGCCGCCGAAGTCGTCGCAAGCAGTAAAGTTTCAGTAGTGCAGTGGACAAAAATGCTTTTTGTTAGAGTTGGAATCAGGCAAAGCTAAAAAATGTTATTCACAAATTTTGCCGTCCAAAAACCTAGCTGGCCAAACCCTGTCCAAAAACTCTAGTTCCATCTAAGCACAATGTAAAAAGTGGAAAAAAGCTTTATGGCTGGGGGCATTGTGAGACAAAGAATGCAATATGCAATGCAAACAGTGTACTTTTTGTACATTGTTTTGGACAATTTTTGGACATATCCCGGGAAAAATTTCAGCACCAATCAATTTGTGTAGGTAATGGGCAATGTGGGTTAGGCTTTGTTTGAGTCTAAAATAATATTTACCGGTATTTTAACCCTTTATTGTTTTTCTCCCATTCTAACCCTAGCACATATGTACCTATGTCTTTGATAAGTACTTATACCTAGCGTTGGGGTTTTTCCTGCCAAAAGTTTTCCCCAGTAGGATGGAAAAAAACGGTTTTCCCGGGAAATGTCCAAAACTGCCCAAAACTGTCCAAAAGGTACACTGTATACATACAAATTTTTGTCGCACAGTGTCCCCAGCCATTGATTTTTCCCACTTTTACATTATGTATATGGCACTGGAGTTTTGGGCAGCTAGGTTTTGGACGTCCAAAATGGTAAATACCGGTATTTACCGGTATTTACCGGTAAATACCATTTTAGTTTTTCCCTGATTCCAACCCTTATTATACCTTCACCTACTTTTCTTCCTAGTTACATAATGCATGGCAACATAGCAAGGGATGAGCGCTCTGCTCATTATAATATAATACGACGTAAAAGTAAGTCAAAGCGAAAGTTTTTTCCCTTTAGACTGTTAGACTGTTAGACTTGTTAACGAGTTGAAGTAAGCAATAATAAATGTTACGTAGCTGAGGAGAGCTGAATTCGGAAACGGAAAATTGGTTTGGTTTTTGGTTTCGAAGAATGTTTGTACGTCGGTGAGCAGGCCAAAGGCTTTTACATCAATTGTCATTAAAAGACGCCACAAAGATTTTCGCGCCTCCGGGGTTGGAATCTGCGGAAAATCTTTTTTTTTTAACGAAACGAAGAATGGTAAACTCCGGTAAATATCATTTTTTAAATGCCTTAAAACTTTACCGATTGAAAAACTGTCTCACAAGCTTCAATGCAAAGGATAGGTCAAAAATCGATGAATAACTGTAAAGCCCGACAAATTTTGGCTGTCCAAAAACTGCCCAAAACTCCATTGTCATGTTAAAAGTATATCTCAAATTACCCAAGTTATTTTCGAGAAAACGGTAAAATCGGTAAATACCATTCTGGTCGTCCAAAACTTAGCTGTTTAAAAAAAACTGTCCGAACCTCTATTTTCATATAATGTATACAGTATGAAAAAACTCGATGACTGGGGCGTTGTGAGACAAATTAAACAACGCATCTCGAACAAGTTTTGGACATCACATTTCTTGTGGTCACTTTGTATGGGAAATATCCATCATTAATCCTACTGGAAAACCCAACGCTTGGGGCATTGTGAGACATACATCTAATCTAATGCTTACATTTAGCCAGGGTTTTTGACTGTTTCGGACGGTTTAGAACTTTTTTCCTAAAAAAATGTTATCCAACATGCCCTGACCTTTCTAAGTCAATTTTGTTCATTTTTTCGCGCAAACTTTTTTCGAATTTGAAAATTTAAAGTGCACAAATCGTAAAAAAAATCTCACCAATTAGTACTATCTGTTACAGGTTTTTTTTCAAAATTTTGACTTATTTTGTGGAAAATAGTAGTTGAAGCCGGCAACTGCACCATCACAGGTAAATGCAAGCTATGGAATTTGGCCCTTCACTGACGTCATAAGGAGTGATTGTGAATCGATTTTGCATGTACACTTTTTACAAAGATTTTAGCGGCGTCGAAGTAAACTGAAAACGCATGAATGTTTATCCAAACGTGCCGTACCGTCTATTCTATATAACTTAAGAAGCCAAGGAGTGTTCATATTTAGAATTTTACCATTGACTTTATCCCACTGTAAAACTCTGCGCTAGAAAACTTTCCAGCGCTAGTCAAATCCATCATCGTTTCAGCTACGTCTGCAACATAGCTGTTACCATTTACTGGATCCGTTGATTATTGTGTATTGGGAAAGTAGGATGAACAACGAACAATGAATGGGGAAATGGAGTTGGCTTGTTTTCCATTTTCGAGTGTCGTAATCACCGTGAACCGTGAAATGAGTAGAGTACTTTATTTAGTCTATCACGAGTCGATGTCGCAGTCGCAGCCCACGCAGAAAGAAAATGATAGAAGGAGGAAAAGGAAAGACAAACTTGTTAATCCAGTTGATCTATATTCCATACACTTTGTCATATTATTGCGATATAGTCATGCTCCATTGCTGGTATTGCTGGTCTGGTTTGGAAGAATTGGGAAATGTCATGACATGAAAAGGTGAAAGTCGATTCTGAAAACGGCACAAAAACATCGCAGACATACATACATATACATAAAAAAAGGTTGAAATAAGATTGAGAAATGACAAATGTCGACCCAATTTGAAATTTGAACTGATACAAAAATCTCGCCAAAAAACCAATTTGACATTGTCATTTTATAATTTAAAAAAATTCGGATGTGGAAAAATCTCGATATATAATCACGTGAAATTAAATTAAAGTAAAAAGTGAATCCCAACAGAATTGTGAATGCTTACATTAATATGATGGGTAAACATATATATACATGGGTGTTTATGCTGGAGCGAACAATGGGGCAACGTGAGAAATAGCGTTAGGGCATTCCCCAGTCACAGGTTTTTTTCCAGTGGAATGGGAAAAACAGGTTTCCCGGGAAATGACCAAAACTCTCCAAAAAGTACACTGTATGCATTATCTTATTTGTCTCACAATGCCCCCAGCCATTGAGTTTTCCCACTTTTTACATTGTGTACATATGGCACTGAAGTTTTGCACACTTTTGAGCAGCTACGTTTTGGACGTCCAAAATGAAAAAAAATATTGGTATTTACCGGTAAATACGAATTTTAGTTTTCCCCGATTCCAACACTAGTGAGAAATGTATAATTAGGTTCCACAGACGAGAAGTATTTAGATGAATAGTTGCTCCAAAAATCTTGGACTTTGGGTGAGAAATGTTCCAATCCGATTGCAATATTTGTGTCACAATGCCCCCAGTCATTTAGACTATTTCCCCCTTTTAACATTGTACATGTTACATATGGCAATGGTATATTGCACGGTTTTGGCCAGGTTGGTCTTAGACGGACCAAATGGTATTTACCGGATTTTACCCGTAATTAACTATTTCAGATTTCCCCTGATTCCCCGAATCCTTAATCCGTTTTTTTCCATCTGTAAAATAATAAATCCCCATATCTGTTCTATATTCAAGAATGACTTGAAAATGAGAAAATGATGGACGTGCAGTACTAATTTTTAAAATATGACATTGTTCAGAATTTATTGGCCGAGTCGTTACAAAGTGTGTACGCGTGACAATGTCCCTCGTCGTAGAAACACGACCATGACAACGACAACCACAAAATTATTTATACCGAGTCCGGCTGGGCATATGTATGAAACTGAATTAAATTGAATTGTATGTATTAGGAAATGAAAAGGAATTATAAAGGAAAATTTCACTCAACACTCGACCCCTTTTTAAAAAAGTGGTGGTAAGTAAATTCTTAAAGATTTTGACCAAGTGTTTCTCAAAATAAAAGGGCCGAAATACAGTGTTTCGAAATGAAAATCAACTTTTGTGTGATCGAAAGTGACAGTTTTCGGGAGTCCATTGAGGCTACTGTAATTATTGCCAGTAATGAAAACTGTAGATAATTTTTAATTTAGGGCTTTGGAAAATTTTGACGTTAATATTATATGCACCTTTCATATATATGTAAATGTCCGAAACACTCACCGGATTCGTAATCAGCACATGCACATTGACTATAATTATTGAAGTTTCAAATTTCATAGTTCGACTAGCGATTAAAACCCGTTCCCATGTTAGCCTTTTCTTCTCTTTTGTCCGTGTCATTTTTATCACCATGTATTTAACTCGGTGTAAAAGACCAACAGGCCACGGCCACATATGCATATGTCATATAAACATGAATTACGATTACGATTATATCAGTATGATTGTTAATCAAACTGTCCCCTCTCCCAGCTCACACAAAAAGGAAGGACAAAGAAAAAAAAACAAAATAAATACAAAAAAATATCCAATACAAATGAAATGACAAGACAAAAGCCACAGAGCCTAAAGAAAATGGGAAAGCGACACAATACACAATAAATAATAAATGAATTGATGAAAAAGTAGAGGAATTATTGCGCTCGAGCTCAACTTCAACTGAAACAGCTTTATTAACAGCCAACAGCCACTACCACCTGCCTGCAACTACAACTTTTCTTTACAAAACCTGTCCAAACAAACAATAAAATCCAAACATTACGGTATTTACCATTATTCCGGGAAAACAAACCGTACTAGCACAAAGCCAAAAAAGTAACACACAAATTATACAATAAAAACAAGCTTTTCTCTTGAAAGACTGAACTATTTTTCATTTACAAAAATACATTACTATATCTCATGGACTTTGAAAGAAAAAAAGCATTATTCGAAAAAAACGTCAAAGAATAAACAAATTGTATAACTAATTATTGATACATATATTTATTCTAATTTACAAAATGATTGAAAAAAACTGCAAATTACCTTACCAAAATTGCTTTACGTAATTAATTACCTTCATAAACATTATTGCTTCAATGAACAACATGGGCCCATTTTTAAAAACAAAACTCGAATGCCAAACTAATAAAACCTTCCTCCCCAAAAAAATATGTTCACTCCACTAAATATCAGTTAAACACAGAGATACCCTTTGCAAACAAAGAAATATAAAAAAAATTACACCAGAAAAAAATTGACTCATTGATTGATTGCATCAAACAAACTACAAACGTCTAATTTAAAATAAAATAAATAATTTATACACACATCAATACTCAATAATATATCAGTTGGCAATCATAACTCGAATATTTAATCAACCGAAAACCCAATAACGTTCTTTTTACGCTGGAATACATACATACAAATCTCAAGTCACCCCATTCTTCCTTCATTGTATAATATTCAACAACAAAGTCGCTCCGAACAGTTTTTTTCGTTCTCCACAAACAAATTACTCATTGCAAAAAAACACACGCATTTAAATATTTGCATATATTTAATAGAAAAAATTACAAATTACAAATACACATATTGAAAACAAAAGTTATGAATGAAAATGAAACAATATAATTGACAAAGTTCAATACAAGCCATCATTTAGCCTTCTCACATCATCAGATCAAAAATCGACCAAAATTCGAAAAATTCCTTTCTCCGACTTTCTTCATTTTCTTGTAACAATTTGGGTAAACTTGAGACTTGGTCAATAATCAATAAAACGAATCGGGTTCTGGGGTTCTCATTGAAAAATAAAAAAAAATACTTTTTTTCTTTTGAAAAAGATCGGAATGAAGTTAGTTTTTTAGGCTTCAAGGTGCTAGGAACATTTTGCTGGCTGCAGAGCCCACGAACTTTTCCTCGTTGCCGCGAATCGCGAGCATCTCGGAGGGGAGGGTCGGCCCCTTCCTCTCCCGGCCAACAGGTGCGACCAGCCAGCTCGAGTTGTTGCAGACGGTGCAAGCTGCAAAACAAAACAGAGAGAAGAAACAGGTAAATTATGTCATGTCATAATTGATGATTGACAATCATTCATTCACTCATAATAAGTGTTTACACAATTGCTATTTATTCTTTCCGTATAACAGTTATTACTTGTTATCCGTTGGTACATGGTTTAATTTTAATTAATCACAACTGACATAAAACATAGGAGCAATAGTAAAAAAAATCAGCAACAGAGCAGAATGGGGCGAACTAAGAATACCAGAGGGAATGGGATCGTGATAAGTAAAAGCGATGGAATAATTTTTAATTCACACTTTTTCGCTAAATTAGAGCAGAATGGGGCGAACTGAGAATAGCAGAGGAAATGGGATGGTGATGACGAGAAGTAAGTTAGCGATGGAGTAATTTTCGATTCTTGGAAGAAACAAAGTAATTTATGATTGTTTATCTTCTTGTGGAAGAGAAACAGCAAGAACTTGAAAAAGACTTGGTAATTTGGAAGAAATTGTAGATAGAAATAGAACAATAAAAATATGAACTTTTTTAAAAAACAAACAAATCAGCGACAGCGTTATTTCGGAACAAAATGAAGAGGTAACCAATTTTTGACATTTAGAATCAACAGTCAACTTTTTAGAAATATATTTAGAGTTTTGACAGAGAAAGTTTGTCATTAGCTAAAAACATTTTGGAAGTCACAGCTTTGATATTAAAAATATAAATTAAAAACTAAAAAAACTTTCAAACTAAAAAAAATAATTAGCCCTTAGCCCAGAAGGATCAATGATTTTTTTAGAAACGTCACAGTTCTTAAGAACGCAGATGAATAAATGCAAGAAAGAAAAATTACGATGACGACAGGAAACCTTTGAAAAGATTTTTTTTCGCACCGCTTCGAAAAAATAGAGATCGAAATTTGAGCAGTTGACAAAAAGTCCGGACAAGTTTCTAGGTTCCACTATCAACAGTTTAGAAGTAATGGACGATTTTAGATAGAAAATAAAATGTATTTTTTGGATATAAAGATTTTGTTTTAAATTAGTACCTAATCATATATGAAAAAGTCCCATCGCCAAATATCACTATATTTCCCAGAAATCACTGAAAACATTAACAAAATTCCCAGCAGAATGCGAGACTGGATGCTATTTTGGGGTAAGCAGGTATTTTGTCTAAACTTTTGTCCACTTAAAAAGTGATTTAAAAAAGCGAAAAGTGAAAGTGAAAAAAAATTAAAGTGAGGTACAAAAAATTTAAAAAGAAATTTAAAAAAATAAAAAGAGATTTAAAAAAATAAAAAGTGATTAAAAAAATTAACATGTCAAAAATTGCATCCCGAAGAACTAATTTGTATTGACCCATTTTGTCAGAATTTTGCTTCTGATTTTTTTAAAATCAACCTATAACTCCATTTCGGGTTGTACACATTTAATTTTTTGCCATTCAATTTCAGACTTACAATTAATTAATTAAAGAGGTAGTTTGAAATCGAAAGTAGGTACCAAATGCATGATATGATGATGACATCAAAATAGAATTTTTAAAGGATAAATCACAGAATTTGGGTTCCCTTACTCAAACGTTTCTCTTTCTAAGGTTTAATTATTATTAACGCTTAATTAGGTCTTATTAAGCTTCTTTAAAAAAACTCACGTCTCTTCGGCAGTCTATCAAGGCTCATGGTGCGATTCCCGCAGTCCTTACACTTGAAGAACCTCTTCCGCCCCTTGACGAGCCTGACCTCGTGCATCTGCTCCTTGCAGAACTCGCCCTGGCTCAGGGCCACGTACTTACACTGGCGACACATGACGGCATTCGTCTCAATACTGTAGGTACTCAGCAACTTGTTCTCGAGCGCCTCCTTCTTCTCCAGCTTGTCGAAGTACTCTTCGTTCCGGATCTCGTCGAGCTCGTCGTCATGGGCGCTCTTGGCTTGGAGGATCTTCTGGAAGTGGTCCGAGCTGAAGTCGAACTCCACCTCGACTTGGGGGCCATTGCCTTTGCCCTTCAGCTTCTTCTGGGAGGGGCCTGTGGATGTGGATGTGGATATGGAGGTGTTTGGAGTTGACGAAGGGTCTGGAAGCTTCCGTTTCCTTGTGGCGTTCGGGTCGGACTTGCGGATGGGGCCGTTCGTCTTGACAAAGTTGAGGGCTTTGGCCATGCTGCGGACCTTTTCTTGGGACATGACCAGGGGCTGCAGGGTCACGCTCTTTTGGTCTGAGCTGAGGTCCACCTGAGAAGCGAAAAAAGGAACAGAAATGTTTGAGATTTGAGGGATGACAATTAATATTCTGCAATTTTAGGAGGAGCCAGTCCCAGCCAAAATGTCGACCATTAATAGATTCTGCTTCTGAAGATTCTTTGTCAAAAAAAAGTTGGTACCGAAAATTTGGAAAAAACCCAGAAAATTCTCACATCGCCCCGTTTCCCGTGATTGGACTTATTGTTTTGAAAAATATTAATTTCTGTGATTCCACGAATAGATTTCAACTGAACGTCATAAATGGGATCTTATTTTAAAACATTCGTGATTTGAAACAATTTTAGGGAAAAATTAAATCCTCACAGGTGATAGAAATTAATAAAATAGGTAATTAGCTTTGGAGCATACGATCGGCAAACTCAAAATATAAGATTGGAAATTGAAACTGATCGCAATTTAACAGTATTTAACAAAGATACCAAAGTTTAATTAAAAACATTCAAATAAAATTTAAAGCTGATTTAACTCATATTAAGTTTCAAACCAAATCTATATCAATTAAAACTTTAAACCTTGTTGAAATCCATATTAACCAAAAGTTTTCAAAACAACATATACACCAATATTACACCAATTAAAAGTTCACCTCAAACCCAAATAAAATGCTCAAGGTCCAATTAAAAATATATACAACTGACAATATTTACATGAATTCCCCAAAACACCCAAATCGAATCATCGAAATGAACAAAAATTGTCTAATAAAAAACCACATTTTTTTTATTTTGACTCCAAAACCTTATTTTTTTTTATAAAAAATTAGCCCATAAAATGAACAATAATCACCTGATCCTTGGGCGCATGCCTGAGCGTCAAAAACTGCAAAAAGTTGCGACTCGCCGCATTCGGCTTGTTGACAATCGACGACGTGATCATCTCGCTAACCACCACAGGAGGCTTGGAGTTGGAGTTGGCGTTCCCCCTCCTTGCTTCATCCCCACTTCCACCCTTCTTCGAATTGCACTTGGCTGCTGAGCTTGAAGAACTCGGAGCCGGCAAAGTTGAACTGGAACTCGAGCTCGAGCCGCTCTCCAAGAGTGAGAGCAGGTCCCTATCTCTATCGGTGAGGTGCCTCGTCTTCGTCGGGTTGAGGTCCAAGGGCTTCCTCTGCACCACCGGGGGCTTCTCATCCTTCAGCAAAAGGTGGTCCGACTCCCTCTTCAGGAACTTGATGTTGTCTGCATTTCCCTGCTTGATGGAGTTCTTGGAAATCTCCTGATTCGAGCCCTGGAGGGCCATGCGGGTGCTGGGAGGCATTGCCGGGAGCTGCTGCTTCGACGACCTCGATGATTTTGGCGTACCACCACCACAACCACCAAAGGAGTTGTTGAAGCCACCGAAGAAAGGGGAGGAGCCTGCACCGAAGTCCGTGGTGACCACGCCATGCGGCTGCGGCTCACCGGGACCTGCCCCTGCACCGGTGCTGAAGCTCTTGTTCGGGAAGAGCGAGGATTTGGAGGATTTGGAGGACTTTGAGTTTTTCGATTTCGAGCCGATGTTGAGTTTCCGGAGCTCGCCGGAGGCGTGGTGCACGCAGAAGGAGCACTCCCAGGTGTTCACGGGGGCGGTGCAGGGCTTCCCGTCCTTCCGCTTCGATTGGCAGTAGCCGAAGTCTTTCGCAGTGCCTGAATAATAGGAAGGGAGTCAAAGAAAAATAAATAATAAGTTTTTTTAGGATTGGGGCAATGATATCACAAGTTCAATTTGATTATTATTTTTATAATTCGTGATTCGTGATTATTAATATTTTAAACTTACCAATGAACCGAATCTGCGTGGAGACATTAATACTCAGCTTAATCCCTCCCGAGCCATCCTTCCCCGCAGCATCGCCCATCACCGACGGCCCAATAACGTCGACCAAAGCGCCCACAGGCGTCGCCTTCAGGCTCTGCGCGGCACTCGAGCTCCCGAACAGGAACAAGGTGACCTTCCTCTCGAGGTCCTTGAGGTCTCCGAGCTCCCAAATCCCGTACTCATTCCCATTCTGACTCTTCCTCACCCCTGGGGTCTTCCTCGTGAGACAGGCACTGAGCCAAAAGTTCTTGGCGTCCTTCCCCTTCGACCTGTACCAAGAGCTGAAGCTCGCGAGGGGCACGAATTCCTGGCCAATGTTCCTTTCCTTGAGGACAGATTCGGCGGACACGGTCTCATCGAAGTAGATGGAGATGGAGGACTTGAGCAGGCGCACCCGGCTGAAGGGGTCGATGATGAGGGGGACAAGGTCTGGCTTAAAGGGGACCTTCGGGTCGGACCTTATCGCCTGGCTGAGGCTCGAACTGGAAGTCGATGGCGAGGGCTTGGACTTGCTGGTTTGTGAGGTTTGAGAGGTTTGAGAGAGGCCGAAGTCGTTGAGGTCGCGCTTGTCGGGGCTGCCGAAGATGTCGGTGAAGGTGGTGGTGGTGGTGGCTTTAAGCGGGGTGGAGTTGGAGTTGGAGTTGGAACTCGACTGGTAGTTCGTGTTGTGGGATTTCAGTGTTCTCTGGGAGTCACTGGGGTTGGAGTTGGAGGGAGAGGAGAGAAAGGGCTCCGGGTCGGAGTCATCAACACCGCCACCCGAGACGTCGTTCTCCATGAAGCTGAGCAGTTCGTCCATGGTGACTGGTGACGGTAACCGGAAGAAATTACCTGATGCCGGCTTAACTGTAAACAAAATCAAGAAAAATTAAGGCAACAATTAGATTCAGTCGGACTTTGCAAATGTGTAACTAAAGTTTAACAGTTTAAAAAGAGGTCATTTTGTGAAACCATGTATAAAATGCAAAATTGCTACAAAAGAAACAATCGAGATGATCTATGATCTCTAGGTAATTATAATTACTAATTGAAGGAAAGGACATGGCATTACCTCGAATAATCCAGGTTAGGGCTGCCTAACTTAACTTTAAAATTTTAAATGTCCAATGAACCTCCTCCAACCTACAAGTCACATGCCTTTCTCCACTTCATCCGCCAACGCCAAGTCAGGTCCAGGTCCTTAATTATTCCAACCTTCTCCACCTCAATTATTTTCCCCATAATCAACAATCAATAAACCACATAATTTACACCGCTTCATAAGCAACAACACAAGATGGATTAAAGTCAACAATTAATTATCATCTCGATTCTTGCTGATTCCCCATTCACCCAAGGATGAAGGTATGAAGAACTTAATTATTATTCTCTCTATTTCCATTAATTTCTCTACAGTTTAAAAAGCCAAAAGACTTTAATTTAGGAGACTTTCCCCAATCCCCATCCACAAAAACAGAATGGAAGAGAGAATCCCGCTCGAAAAATGTTTGTTTACAAAAAAGTCTAATAAAAATGGGCTTTTAACCCTTTACTATGTGCTCAAGACCGAAGACTGAAGGCAATATCCTTTGTTCTCTAATAAACCAATATGCTCAAACGAGTCTCACTTTACCCCAAACTTGGCGGCGGGAAAAGGTGTACTTCCCCAAATTTGAACTTGAGCTGAGCCAAACAGCAAAAGGGTTTATTTTTCCACAGGAACACGTGCTTCTGTCAGCTGCATGTGTCTCAATTAATTTAAAGTCTCAAAACCAAAGTTGTCCTTTAGGTAGTTAATATTTAATTAAGTAGTTAATTGTAGTTTATCACTCCCCCTGTGATACCGTGACATTTTCTGTTGCTGTGAAGCAAGTGTAAATATAAATTGTGAGTGTGGGTCTTTTGAGAGCCAGTCGACTTCGCACTTTGACTTTTTGATATATTTCTAATTTAAATATCTTCTTCTGGAGGATGGGCAAAGTCTCCGCGAAGAAGCCGAAGGGCGTTGGTGGTGGCGTCCAGGACAAGAAGGGCTTCAAGCAGTCGATGCGCCTCGAGCACGCCAAGTTCGGCCAGCTACTTGTTGAAGAACCCCAGAATCGTTGATGAGATGGTGGAGCGGTCGGCGATAAGGTCGAGTGACACGGTGCTCGAGGTGAGACGTGAGAGGTCAAAGTTGATCTCTAAAGATTAAGAGAGATTTTCTTTGGGATAGTTTGGGATTCTTAACTTTTATCTTGCTTGGTAAGTTGACAATGACAGTAAGTCAATTGCAATTAAATTAAATTGGGGATACGGTGCCAGTGACAACTTATGGCCACTCAGGATGGGTGTCGACTATCGACTCTTTGTTTTTTTCAGTGGAATATTGTAATATTTCTTTTTCAGATTATTCCCCGTCAAAATAAAGTAGCAATGGAGACGTTGAATTAACGGGAAAATCTCACATCGCCCCATTCCCCGTAATTGGACTTATTTCGGATGTACAATGTGCATAGTTAATTTCGAAATTACCCTGGTTTCACGAACATTTATAGGTATTCAACTAAAATGTAAAAGGGGTGTTTTGAGATGTCCCATTTTGAGAGATGTTACATAGGTAATAGTGTTTTTAATCGATTTTTTCAGTTAAAATGAGGGTTTCAATTATTTCCCAAAGTTGTTACCAATCGGGATAAATATATTTAACTTTGGTGATTTGATCAAGCGAAAGAATTTCTCGGTTAAAGTTTAAAGCCCTGTAATTTTTAAGATTTTTTTTAAATTGCATTTTAATTTTTTAACTATTTGCATTTTTTATGTCTAAATTAAATACATGAGCCTTTCTAAAATATACGTGTAAATATTTTTTTAAATATTGATTTTAATAAAAATCAGGGTTTTCATTTTTTTCTTTAAAACTCTTTTTGCAAACTATCAAATACAAATTAAATATTTATCCTACCTATTCCTTGACATGTCAAAAACACCCCGTTCAGTTAAAATATTATACGCAAGGAGTGTCAGTCTCTTTACTCTAAAATTAGTTATTTCGGGGGAAAAAGTCCAATTACGAGAAATGGGGCGATGTGAGACCTCTTCCTTTTTCCAAGCTTCCAGAGACAGCTTTTTGAGCCAGATATTACGTAATCCACTGAAAAAATGAAGGGTCGATGGGTCCATCTCCATCTCCATGCTGATAAGCTAAGCTACTAAAGAGGCTTGACTAACTATTAATGTATAGCGATAGCGTTAAGTAAATAATTTAATTTTGTTGTAATTTGGTTGTTATTGGGTTACGTGCAGGCCTGCTTTTCGATGTGCGGTGTTAATGGTCCAGAGAGAGTTCGCCCAAAGACTCGTCGCCCAGCCTGGGGATAAGCTGTATTTTACGAGAAATGGGGCGATGTGAGACCTCTTCCTTTTTCCAAGCTTCCAGAGACAGCTTTTTGAGCCAGATATTACGTAATCCACTGAAAAAAATGAAGGGTCGATGTCGATCTCCATGCTGCTAAGCTAAGCTACTAAAGAGGCTTGACTAACTATTAATGTATAGCGTTAAGTGAATAATTCAATTTTGCTGTAATTTGGTTATTGGGTTTTACGTGCAGGCCTGCCTTTCGCTGTGCGGTGTTAATGGTCCAGAGAGAGTTCGCCCAGAGACTCGTCGCCCAGCCTGGGGATAAGCTGTATTGCCGACTGTCGTTAAACACGCAGCTACTGGCGAGAGTGGAGCATTTAATTAAGGTACATATTACACATCTACTATGAATTTATTAATTTGTAAAATTGGGCGTATCAACGTGGTTATATGAAAAAAGGTCCAATTTGGAAAAAAACGGCCATATGAAATGGCAGCTTAATGTAAAAGTGGCCGTGGCTATATGGAAAATTACAAAATCCGGCTTTCAAAAACTTCGACAAAAAAGGTTTTGCTATGTTACTTACGTAATGTCTTGCAAATAGGAACAGTTTGCTTATAATTTTTAATTTTGTTGGGATTTTTAATTTTTTAATTAAATTTAATTAAATTTTAATTTAATTTAATAAACACAGCTTTTTTGTCTCCGATAAGAAAAATAATGAAGATTATAAAAAACAGTTTCGCAATTCGCCCCAATAGTCACTTCGCCACTTTTACATTTCGATGATAGTTGCTATTTCAAATATAGCCACTTTTACATTCAATCCCAATTTTCTCGTGCCTTCCAAAGTCTAAAATTGTTTTAATTAGTTGTAATTAGTTGTGTTTTATAAATAATAAATAATTTGAATAAAAGTTG
>JAHZMY010002352.1:0-10923 GCA_027743915.1 Seira sanloemensis | reverse complement strand
ACCTAAATTTAAAGGCCCTGTAGCAGTACCACGATGTGCATGTTCCCAATTAAAACACTGCCATTGACACTTGTCTTTTGTTCTAATGGGACAACATTTTCTCCTAAAATTAATAGGGATTAACTCAACGCAAAAGTATCAATCATTTGGTTATGTGTAACATGTTGTCACTGGGTTTTATAAAATAGTTACTATATTTTATTCATGTGCCATTTTATTCGATTCTCAAATCAACTCATACTGAGCCCAATGCTTGAAGCAAGAGTCCAACTCGAGTCGCAAAATTACAAATCTCCGTTTTCTCAAACGGTTGTACGCGTATGTACGCAATTTTTTTTAAATTTGCAAAACATGACCAAGAGAAACTTGGTACGTGTGTGTAGTTCAATACCACAAGGGAAAAAATCTTGGATTTTCAAAAGGTATCAAGATCATTGCTAAGCTTTTTTCTTTTGAGACAAATCTTTTGCTACAAACATAAAATTGATTTCTTTCAAGTGCAGTTTAAAAATAAATCGAGCTTAGGGAAAATCCATGTTTTTTTGTTGAGTCGAATGAAATTAAAAATCGCATCATGCATGCACGCGCAAAGCGTTTATTACTTACTGCTCACATGAATGAGTGAAAAAGCGAAATGATTTCAAAGATTGGAAGAGGGTTAAAGCAATTTACACGTTTTAAATCAATCTGATTGTATACCATACAAAAGCTCATATAACGAGATGATAGAAAGGATTTTTATTTTCGAAATTGGATTTGTGGTAGGCTCAATCTCTAAAAAAGATAGGTATCCGATCTGATTTTAAAAGTTCTAATTAATTTTCAAGTTAAAGGCTGCGCCTTACAAGATTATTATTCTAATGATCTGATTCACATTCTTCAAATTATTAACTTGACACGAAACTTTTTTCATAAAAATTTTGATGGATTAACCTGTGTACGCATTTGCATCTATTTTTTGCATACCTTACATTTGTTCTTTAAAAAAGGAAATATTCTCTTAAAGATTACTTTAATTTTTTCTAGTTATTTTATGTATCAGTTTCTATCAATTTTCCTGTATAATTTTTTTGGATCCTCTAGTTTCGGTCTAGATACAAAATTAAATATTTCGTGAAATAAACTTTTTATTATTCTAATGATCTGATTCACATTCTTCAAATTATTAACTTGACACGAAACTTTTTTTCATAAAAATTTTGATGGATTAACCTGTGTACGCATTTGCATCTATTTTTTTGCATACCTTACATTTGCTCTTTAAAAAAGGAAATATTCTCTTAAATATTACTTTAATTTTTGCTAGTTATTTTATATATCAGTTTCTATCAATTTTCCTGTATAATTTTTTTGGATCCTCTAGTTTCGGTCTAGATACAAAATTAAATATTTCGTGAAATAAACTTTCAATCTCGATGTGTAGCACACATAATGTTAGCTTCTCACACTTGCTGAAATGAAATTGATGACGACAGGAAAACAAAATATTTCTGTTCGTATGAATTCACATATTCACATGCAAGAGGGAAACTGGGTCGATTACCACACAAAAAATCGTATCGGTTCTCTTCTTAATAACAATGAAGTGTAAGTTGTTATTGCTCATGCCCACTTTCATACCATTTTTTACATGTGTGATGTGATATATGATTGTGTAGCAAGTTCTTATGATTCTGGTTTTGGTTCCTTTGCTCATTTTCATAGATGAATTCTCTCACATCACAATGCGATGCTTAAGGGCCCTGCATGTCATTTTTACACGAGAGCGTAGCCTTTTTATTATTGTACTCGCTCGAATTTTGCAACACTTTTTGAAAAAATTGTAACAGTTTAGGCACTCATCGAATTCTCATTGATGCATGCAACACTTAAATGGATTCAAGTGCAAATGAATACACACAAGCTTTGTAGCCAGCTTTATCGAGATTGTTGCCTTTTTTATTGTTTCAGCAAAAACTTTGGTATGGGAAATTGTTTGAAATAATACATAGTATTTAGAGCTTCATCCAAGATTTGCTGTCGTACTTGAATAAATTTTTTTATTTCAAAACCTGAAATGTTTTAATAGTTTGCCTGTGCATAATAATAGCGTTGGTATTAAAAATACATGAAGTCAACGTGCCCTATGGGAATGAGATCTTCTCAAGGGTAAAACTAAATGATTTTTTCCATTTGCACTTCTTGCTTCGTTAGTTCTGCTACGGTATGCTTATTGGTGGGTATAGGGGCAAATAATTACCCATTAAATAGACAATCACGTTAAATACTTCTCATTCTGTATTCTGCAGATAAAATCTTTGCTGTACGGCCCAAAACGATGCTACGCTACTTGTTTGTAGGAAAATATAAGCGTGAAACTTTGTTTATCTCATTAAAAATGTACATTTTGTTAGGACCCAGAGAACAATTTTAGTTCAATTTTAGTCCTCCAAAAACGGAAGGAAAATGATCCTTGCTTTTCTTAAACTTAATAATAATCCCTATTCAATGTCACTTGATTTTTGTTTTGGGGTTGACCCTCGGCAATGGAACCTTTAAGAGTCTTTGGTTTCAACAACAACAACAACACGAGTTTACTTTCTCTGAAAAACATATCTTGGTATTCTTGGTGTATAATAGAATAGAATTCAAGGGCATCGAGTTTGGGTGGGATACGGACATTGGTGATTCCCTTTGCTTTAAAACTGTAGCATTTTTGTTTCAATCATTGCTAGTCTATCCATCGGCTTATAAGACCTTTATTATTTAATACTTTTTTAAATTTTTAAATAAAGGAGGACATTTGATCATTACAATTAATTATATAATGAAATCCTTTCTAACTTGTATTCGAAAAGACCATGGCGCTTTTGGGCGTGACAGCATGATGACAACGTTTTTTGAAAGCAATTCAGGTAGCTCTTCCAAGCTTTAAGAGTGAGTGTATTATATAAATTTTCCATTGACTCAGCGACAACATTTTTTGAAGGTTTTCTTTCCTTCAAAGCAAGAAAACAGAGTTGATTCATCATTTCAAGGATTATCGTGTGTGCATAAATGTATAGGTAGGAAAGGAAGGGTTTATGCTAAAAATACTACACGTTTGAGTTTGCGGGTTGAATGCAGCTCACACCATCAGACCCGTTCAGATACTAATACAGATTAAAAGTGAATGTGCAAAAGCTCCCTGCCTGTTTGTAAACACGCTGCAGAGGCGGTCAGTCATGCCGACTTGTTCGAAAAGTAATGCATTATAAATACTATAGGATACTTTATCATCACATCATATTATACGGTTTTATTCTCAGTAAAAAAAAAGCTGTGAATGAATGGGGAAGAATACGCTCTACTTGCTCATAATATGCACACATTTCATTTTACGTGTGAGCACTTTTACTTTCACTTGAGATTCTGCTCGACTGATAAAGGCGCAAAAAGGATTGCAAGGAGGAGGAGGAGCAATAACGAATTAAATCATTCTTTAAATCTGAGACACTACTTAATCCTAACGGTGGTGGTATACACGGTCAGATGCCTCAGAGATAATCTGCGGTCGTACGAATCCGATGCAGCATGTCCAATCGTGTGTTACTAATTAATAATAAAAACACACGAATAAATTTTTTCAAGTGAATGGTAAATGGCATTTCACGTCTTCGAAAAATGCGCAAGAAGGTGGAGATAAGGCAAATATGTATGAAATATGGGAGAACGAGTGTGCGATGACTCCCTCGATATCTGATATCTAGGCTACATCGACGTCTGGCTGGGAGACAAGGGACCACAGGGAACATGGAAGTGGTTGCGTTGTGAATCATTTTTTTCTCGTTTGAATGAGAAGTCACACTTTATTGTTTTATACGCATTCTGCGGCATGGTTGGAGTGACTCATTCGAATATGAGTTTTACCTGGGAGGAGAACACAAGAAAATGTCAGGTATGTTTACAGCAAGAATTCAGCAACCACCGCCAGGTCATTCGTTACCTCATCGAATAGTTTTTGAAGAGACGAAATACTTATTACAGGTAGTGCATTAGGAAATGTGTGCGCAGTTCTTGTTCTTAGCCATTCATTCACTGCTCCTAAAGTTTTTTAAATGCCGCGATATCTGCACTGCTTTTTTCGAAGTTATCGCTCTAGTAAAATTGAAATTATGTCATTGGTATGCAGATAGAAACTTTGCACTGTACCACAACAGCCAATATCTCCCAAAAAGAGTTTGGCAACGAAAATGTGGTAGCATTTTTGTATCAGATAGGTTACCACAGGCTGAATGAATCTTCTCTCTCGGCAAAAGCTTTCGCGTGTGTGCATCGTGTGACTCCTGTCAATCCACATTTTTTCTGTTCGTCATTGTATTCACCATTTAGCATTCTAAACGATCAATGATGCAAGGAGGAGGTTGGTGAAATAATGTACTCTTCATTCTGTTGGGCAGAACCAACGGGTAAAACAAAAAAGGTCGTTGGTGCGAAAGATTATATTTTTAGACGTCCTTACTGCGTTATGAACACACGATGACGCGAAATTGAAGGCATCGATTTCAAAGGAAACTGCAAAATTTGAAATGGGTTAACAAGAAATTATATAATAACTATATGGTATTCATATTCGCTTTTCAAAATGAACACGCATGATTGAGTAACACATTTAATATGTCATCCAACCTATTTATTATGAATTCATGAACAAGGAAAAAAATTGTAATATTTTTTCCAAGAATGGAAAATACATGTCTGGGAGACTCCTACCGATTCTTTTTTCTAAAAAAAAATGTGTCGACATTGTTTGTACGCAATGCATTTTGACTAGGTAGAATAATTGAATGAACCCTCTTGTTAAAAATACTTTAATGGGTTAGCTCAGTCATTGTCAATGGACTTGTTTTTAATTTCCCTCTCCTCTTAACTTTGGCAGGGACAATGCACTTTTTCTGCAGAAAATATGATTTTTCTTTTAAAAATATAGCCAATTACCCACCACCAAATGAATGCTGTACTGCGAGGTTTCATACAGAATTATGTAAATATAGAAATGTTACGCAAACGCAGAGTTGGATAATGTGCGCGTGTGCATTGTTCCCTCAAAAGTCTCAAGCGAATACACAAATCACGTCCAAAATAAATTGAGTCGTTTCATTACACAGGTGCTGCATCTTCATTTTGAAATTATCTTTTGAAACACAGAAATGCAACTCACGGGATGACACGGGATTGCAAACACCATAATGTTCACAAGAAATGCAACGGCAAACTTTTTCTAAGAATTATAGAGCGTCACGATCTCACGTCAATGAAATAGTCATCGTCATCATACAATGCGCACACAAGACTTTGTAAAAAATCTTTTGAAATTGAATTCATTAAAACTGTTTGCACAGAAAGAATGGCAAAGAAAGTGAGGACAAGGTGCCCTGTAATATCACTTGCGTAATGGGATGATAATCCCTGATAAAGGTATAGGCTTTTAATGCTGCCATTTCAATCATTCTCACTTTTCGTCTTACCCACGTC
Organism: Seira sanloemensis; assembly: GCA_027743915.1. NCBI lineage: Eukaryota > Metazoa > Arthropoda > Collembola > Entomobryomorpha > Entomobryidae > Seira > Seira sanloemensis. Next base: position 5,430 of record JAHZMY010002352.1, on the reverse strand, counting down.
TTACTTCACCCAGTAGGTGGCAAAGTGCTTTTTTCCGGTGACAGACTGTCTGAAAGCGGAAGCTTGAAAGACACTGCATTATGAAAGTAAGCCTGCTTATTACAGTAGAAAAATGAAGCATTTCATGAGACTAAACAAAAAAGTTCAATCTGTACCACCAGCTCTTGTCATCATCTCTCAGAAAGAATAACAGAAAGTAAATGTCTACGTTGACGTGTTATTATCATCACCTACAAAAATCCCCGATATTCCGCATCCTTCCCCAAGAGTGCATAGCACCCATGCCTCGTCAGTATAATAATGACATGACATTTGCACTGTTACAATTTGTAATCTGTGTCTTAGAAAAATGGCTCTTTCTCTATTTCCCATGCTTGGACAAGAAGTAGTCTTGTCAAGATAAGGGAAAAGGAACAGAGACAGCCTCGCCCTTTTGTCATCATCATCTTCCCTGCGTTCGTGATGATGAATAATGTTCTGATTCGTTAAACACAAAAGAAGAAAGAAATGTTTCGTAATGTTCTTCCGTGTTCCCTCAATTTATCTGAAAGACAAGCTTCATCGATATATCAAAGCACTAGGATACTTTTCTGGCAGAGGAGACGATGGACGAGGCAGAAAAATATTATGCATATTTTTTTGCATTTATGTACTTATGAATCGCATGACTAAAATTCCCTCTTATCATATCAGCATGCATCCATTCATTTCAGAATGGTTGTCAACTGCTTAAATAAACTACTATTATACAATCTTTGTATAAAAAAAGTTGCAGTTTCATCGATATCAAATTTAAATACGGTAAATATTATTACATTTTTTATTTCCTCTTTTGTACCCATATACAATCAACACAATCTCAATTTTAAAAGGCATTAGGTGGTGGAATGTGTTGCAGATAATGATATTTTTCTCAACTGCTGATTCGAAATAGTTATGACAATAATTATGCAAAGGGAGCTGAGACTACTGCTCCTCCTGTTTCTCTACATTTATTATGATGATACTGGTGTGATTATTATGGCTCTATCACTACACCTTTTATTATTTGCCACTCATCATCATACATTCATCATTTGTCTTCCGTTCCCTGAGAGAGTGTAAAAGGTAGCCACACGTAATTAGTTTCCGTCTCCACTTCCAAGAGTGCATACATGTACCTGCTACAATTTCTTGTGACATGATACGAGCTATCAACTACTTAAAACTTAAGTACCGAGGATAGTGTAAAAAGGGTGCATTTCACTTCACTTTTTCATACGACAATAGAGCCATTTCAAAGCCCTACACATGTCCTTTGAGGATTGCACCAAAAGAATTTCGATAAGGTGCTGTGGAAGAGCTCGTAGATAATTGCATTATTATTGGTCTCGTAGGAGAATACACCTCTTCAGCCCATTCATCAGGCGCTAAGACAGTTATGACTAATTAGATCGTCTCTCCATTGTCTATTGTTTCTTCCTTATTTAAAAATCTCAACCGAACTATCAGTTGTGACAGCGAAAGTCTTGAAATTCTATCTGCGCACCTTCACTATGTATTTTTAATCCCGAAAGAGAATTTCATACAAATATTATTGCCATTTTACTCTCAACACAATTCCATAAAGATATTGGGCATTTAGATGAAGCTGTTTGAGTGAATGATTCAATATAATTTGAATTTGGAATGGAAGTATGCTGTGTTTATATACATACGGCAATTCATGGCTCTCTTGGGTTTTCCAACCCGTTTTGCATTATTTTTGCGATTGCCTACGCAAAATATAGTGGGGCAATTTAAAAGTCGCTCTGCTAGTGCTAATGGCTGTAACAGAAAAAAGGAGGCTGATGAACAAGTTCTTCAGTTACAACATGGGTGAGGAGTAACTTTTTCAATGGATCTACGACTTATTTCTTGATTTCTTTGCCAAATCTTTTAGTAGGGTTGTGGCGTGGCCATGTACTTCTATGAAATAGGAAAGGGACCCCTTTTATTAAAGTCATGATGACTTTAGGCTTTCTGCTTTCCTCTAATTTCTTCGACTTGTGCTCAATCAAGCAGACAAGGAACACGCATAGGTGACAAAGGCAATTTATTAGTCGACCGAGAATGCTGATTTGGGGAGTCGTTAAAGGGACTGCCATAAAATTACAAGGGACTTGAGCACCTTTTATGAAATGTGATATACGAAGGTATAATCGCGGTGCATTCAATTTGCCCTACTTATCTCGTAAAAACCGGCAAACTTCTCTGTTTCATTTTGACAAGATTATGAAGATTACTCCTCGCAAGAGCACACGGAAATTTTTAAAAGTTTATTTTTGTAAGCCTTTAGTAATTTGATCACGATCATCGTCAACTTATGAAGTTAATCGAATGTGTTTTGTTATACCATCATCATATTTAGCAATCATCCTCTTCATTAATTTTGCCGCAGGTATAAAAACGTCACAGGAATGCTCAATGTGTGCGGTGTATCTACAAACTCACACACACACACGACGATGACGTTTATATTAAAAATAAATATAATAATATGATAGTTTGTAGCATTAGAGTATGATGACGACATGAAAATGATGCGTTCAAGAAGAAGGGATCGTTGTCCGAGCATCGTGTCTCTGTTTAGGGTATCCACAAATCTTGCGCAATCCTCTTATTTGCATTCAGTGTTTCGTTGCGACATTCCCAAATGCAAAGTAAACGACAGTTGAAAGGATTGCAAATCCTATGAGGAAATGACTCTGCTGTTGCGATGTGTGTAAATGTCATCTGAAAAAGGTTAATCTTGAAAGTCAATCTGAAATGAACTTTTTTATTAAAACTTGTTTTTTTCAGTGTAAAGACATTCGACAATTTGGCAATAGTATTTCACCAAAATTGTAATTTTCGAGATTACAACGTTTGAAACCTTAATTACAGAAAACAACGACGGATTCAAGTGCCCCAACCCCAAGGACAACCCAAACCCAGGCACCTTCTCCCGCCATGCTCACCCCGAGGACTGCAGAAAGTACTACGTTTGCTTAGATGGAAACCCAAGAGAATATGGATGCCCCATCGGAACCGTCTACAAGATTGGAGCTGATGACTTCAGCGGCCAGTGCGAAGATCCAGAGGGTGTTGAAGGATGTGAAAACTACTACGGAGACGAGCTCAAGCACATCAAGAAGAGCGAGCTTCTTTTGGGACACGATGGAAACTACAACAGCAACCTGAAGACTAGCAAGCCCACCCTCCGCAAGAAGGTCCCACAAACCCCAAAGCCTGAAGTTCAATCTGCCCCATCCCAAGTGAACAACAACCGCATCCAGCAAATCAACAGAGATCGCGTTAGGCCTTCCGCCCAACAGCAACAAGCTCAACCTGTTCAACAAGCCCCAGCCAGACAATCCCCAGCTCCACAAAGGGTTGTTGCAGTCACCACCACCAGGTAAGTATGAAGTACAGTGCATGCTACATTGTACGACTGTCTAATTCCAAGTTCAAAAGATTTATACAATCATCATTTATTTTGAACCTAGACCCACGACCACTTCCACAACTGCCAAAGCCGCCACTGGAGATAAGGCTGCCTCTGATGACTACTACTACTATGACGAGAACTACGACGAAAACACTCCAGCTCGTCCAGCCAACTAATTCGTTTTAACTTCAACTAAATAAGTTCTTTTTATGTAATATTGTATTAAGTTAAAGAGTTTCTTTTTATACAAAAAAAACAATAAAATTTTTGTTTAAAAAATTATAAATGAATTAGTACGCATAGTTCACGTGTCAGCCAACGTCAAGGAAGCCGAAAGTTTCTCAATGTACTCAATTTGAGTCAAGATTTTTCCAAATAGAACTGCATTGGGTGTTACAAATTTGTCCAACTCGATAATCTCTTTGGATGTTCCGAGGTATGTCAGAATGTTGGCCAAACTCTTCATATACTCGTCTGTGCTCAGCTCCTTTCGTAAAAACTTACTTCGTGCGAGTTGAAAATCCGCCAAAGAGAGTTGATACAAAGTGACACCTAATATACAGTACAGAGCAAATTAGATGATAATAAGATGATGTAATATATATTATGTACTAAATTAATTAATCTTTGTACCTCTAAGTCTGGTCAGCCCAGGATCTATCATGTCTAAAAGGCTCAAGAGTTGTGTGCATAATGCCTTTGACCTCTGCAAATGGTCAATGTCCACTTCCTCTTTTGGCTTACCCTTGACATCTGCATCTCCTTTTAAATACTTTTCTAGGTTCGTCTCATTTTGTTTTGCATATGAGTAATTGAGACCTTTTATGACCTCCAGAAGCAAGAAATGATTGGGATGAAGGATCTTTCCGCTGTACTTTTTAAGCAACCTTTCCATTCTCGAGATTGAAGAGCCTGCTATGCTCATACTGACCTCCTCAATTTCCTTCTTTGCTTTTTTCAGGATATTTTGAATCTGCTCTTCTTTCACCGACTTGGAAAATGACTTATGACCGGAAGCGGATGTCCTGTTGTAATCGTTGTTGTTCATTTGATATTCGACAGAAGTGTTTGTGCAACTCCATTCAGTAGTTGTGCCACATGTCGGATTCTTTGGCAAAAGGTAACCTGTAGAGCAGTCGCTACATTTGACACCAGCAAGATAGGTGGCAAATTCCGTTGGATCTTGGCATCTCGAACAAAAGCAGTCGAAATACTTGGTCTCCTTTATGAACCACCGCCTTTCACGGGTTCCGCTGAGTTGATTAGCGTAGGAGGTGGTAATCATCTCACCCTTTCTTATGGGAACGGAGGAACGAACAATCATTTTGTGCTCTCCGGGAGTCACGCTGACGGCATGATGCGTGTTCGGAACGCAATCATGACTCATAAGACCACCGTCTCTGTAGACGCCACATATTCTACAGAAAACAACATTGATCATTAGGCTACTCTTGAACCTAAATAAAACAAACGCATGTGTCATCGTTCATTATCTCGTTTTTGACGTACTCCACATTCTTAAACTTGATTTCGAAGCAGTTGACGTCAATGTAGCCCATTACGGAGTGGATCGTATCTTCATCCAAGTCGAGCTCCTCGTCATCCTTTAGTTTATACCATTCCATTAATAATTTTACCACATTTACATAATTTCGGTTCCACAAGCCTGCTACTGTTTTTCTCAGCTCGTTGTGGTGTTCCATCGTTGTCAGCATTTCCCACTTTGCAGGATTTTTCTTTTTTAGCAAAAGACATCTTATCGGTACTATGCTCTCGTAGGCTGGGCAGATCTGATCAAAGTTTGAAATCTTTGAGCCAACTGGATGCGTTCCTCGTTGGAATACCAAACATTCATTTTCCGCATGGATGGGAAGCTAAATAAGCGAGACAAAATAATTTGTGAAATAAGTAATGTTCTCTTTTTTCGAATGTCACAGAGAAACATGAGCTCATTTAATTTACCTTTTCACACTCTTCTGAGC
>JAHZMY010002351.1:0-10762 GCA_027743915.1 Seira sanloemensis | reverse complement strand
AATGCAGCTGGGTTTAAAAGTATTTATCTAAAACTAAAAATGGTCTTAAAACCGAAATAAATACACAGACTAATTACATGTCAATCAGAACAGCAAAGTAATCTTAATGGAATTAAAATATAAATGATTAACACATTTGCTACAAAATTTATTGTAAAAATTTAATATTGAAAATTACGCACTTTTTCATCACGTTAAAAGTGCAAATTTCCAAAAGTTTGGAATTCGAATTGATTTTGAGCCGATTTTTTATATTTTATCAAAGCGTACTTTTGGCTTCCCAACTCATTTCTAGCAGTTATTTATTTCATTCCACTAACTTTTCATTTACGCCAAAGATATTTACTAAACCGATAAAATATTCATGCAGAAAATATTTGAAGGTAACATTAAATTAAAATATACATATCAGCATTTATTGAAAACCCCGGACTTGAAAATATATGTCTATACAGATATTTACGCCCTCTACCAATAAATTTTTTGGCACTTTACTAGATTTTTCTATAAAAAAATTTCGTCTCTTCGCAAGAGTAAATAGTTTTTGTCTCTCCTTCTCAGGTTGGCGAGTGGTCTGATCGCAACGGCTTCGTGACTCTGCAGGAGCTCGTCGATCCGCACAGCAAACTGAAGAAGAGTGGCCGAAAGGAGTACATTGTGACGAGCATTCTGGAAGAGCCCTACCTCATGCTCAAGAAGGGAGAGAAGGGCGAAAATCTCACCGGCAATGATCAGTACGAAGGATTCTGCAAGGATTTGGCAGACACGATTGCCAAAAACATGAACATCAAATGTGAGAGCGAAACCAATAATTATTTTTTTAGAAGACATGAGAAAGCGCTAATGACGAAAGTTGAGACTCATTTCATTAGCTTAATTTACGAAAAATATATTGTAGATCGAATTGAGCTCGTGAAAGATAAGAAGTACGGTGCTGAGAACTCTGCCGCAAAAGGTGGATGGGATGGTAAGCAAGTTCTAGCTTTTATTTCAAGATTTTACGAAAAATATATTGTAGATCGAATTGAGCTCGTGAAAGATAAGAAGTACGGTGCTGAGAACTCTGCCGCAAAAGGTGGATGGGATGGTAAGCAAGTTTTTGCTTTTATTTCCAGATTTGAAAACTCTTACTTACAAAATATAATCAGAGTTGGGAATTGGGAAGTAGATCTTTTTAAGATCTTTTGATTCCTTCATGAACTGTAGTTCCGATAGCTCATATATAGATACGATCGGTTCGAAATTTTTAATTTTAGCTAATCATTTAAGGTCATTTTGCGCACTACAGAACAGATACATGGCTTAAAATTCTTTTTTGAATGAGAGTTATTCCATTAGATTCCTCGTCGTGCAAAGGGCCAACCTCTTATTTTTAATTTCTACTTTCAATTTTGTAACTATTGGGTAGCTGTTAATATATAGTTTTATGCATTTTTCTTATGAACTTCATATTTGAATGCTAAAAAAATGACTTGTTCGGTAATGCCCGAGCGGTTCTGCTTGTTTTGCATTGAGTAAACCAAAATATTGTTCAGGTACGCAAATATTTCAATAAAATATCGCCAATTTGTGCACAATAGATAATGTAAAGATAAAATTGCGTAAGTATCCCAATAATGGGATTCAAATATGTATCTAACACGTAATAAAAAACAAAATATAAATGGGATTTTAAAAAAATATTGTTTATACCATTACATTGATGAAACAATATTTACGCATTCTAAAAAAGTTGCCAAAGTATCTACAAAAAGTGAGAATTCAAACGGCACCTCAATCAACAGAATTCATCGTGAATCGCAACGGCTTGAAATGTGAAAGCTGGGTGTTCTATTCCAGTGTAATGGACTGCATTTGCCATTTCCACAAGTGAAAGTTCTCCCAACCTTCACCTCTGAAAGACTTATGAATGAACCATCCCAAATAATATATCCGTTGATTAAACTGTTTTCATTTCATTATGTCTGCAGGTATGATCGGAGAGCTGATTCGGCACGTGAGTACTTTTCCATAAGACTTTCTCATCATTTCTTTGCCTCTCTCTCTCTAAAAGAAAGATTTTAGCAAAAAAAATGTTATTGGTCAAAATATTATATCAATCTTATTTTTCTCCAGGAAAAAATGAGCATTGCATTTTTTCTCTCCAGAATGGGACTTATTACGCATTGTTTGCATTTTTCCCAGCTTTCGCGGAAAGCCCGCAGATATTTTTCTTTTTTCCACAGTGTTTTTCATCTCTTTTGTTGCTCTTTTGTACGAAAAAAGAATCTCTCTCGGCTTTATAGACTTTGGCTTTTGTGTGGGCGCTCACAGAATACCTAATAATGCTTTCATAGTTTCATATCCCCCACAAAAACAACATTTCTTTCCAAAATCTTGTTTTAGAGCGGCTTCAGGAAGTCTTTTGTTTGTTTTCTATTATTCTGACCCTCTTTTCTAACCGAGAGATGTTATGTAAGTATGTATGTGCATACCTATATTCATTGTGTGTGTAAAGTAGATACGTTGAGGATTTTTTTTTTATTTTCTGCTCGAGATTGACTTTGAGCAAAGTGATTACAAGACTTCATTTTGAAAAATTTTGGGGCATTGCGCACGATACGCCGACAAGACATAATATACTTCAGTTCATTCCAGTTTAGATGAGATCTCGGAGAAAAGGAATCAATTTTTTTGACAAGTTAATTTCAAAAAGGGGTCACGTTTTTGATGAACCGCGTACATGAAATTGAATACATATGAAAAGGCTTCAGCATACAAAAAATTTTATTAAAGAAAAAATACGATGAGGGATGTCGGGAGTCTTAATGATCCTTGGAAAACATGGCGTTATCATAAACATATCATCCACGGAGAAAAAAAATTTGATAGCTTTATTTCACGGAATGATGAGCAGGAGTCGAAGTCGAAGTCGAGTCAGATTAAAGAGGAAATGATGGGCTGATGATGAACAGGAAATATGAGATGCTCTGATCTAATATCTTTACATTAAGGTGTATTTTTACGAAGTGATTGCTGTGTGGAGTAATTTTTTGTGTGTTTTCTTAAAAGGAAGCTGATATCTGTATAAGTGCTGTGACGATCACAGCGGAGCGGGAGAGGGTTGTCGACTTCACAAAGTTAAGTAGACTTCAACAGTTTTGAAAGAGCTTAGGGTGACATTTGCCGGGCGCTGATATTTGTTGAGACAAATGCCTTAATAATTTTGCTTTTAAAATATAATGCAATAAACTTTGATTTGTTTCTATTTCTAAACAACTTGGAGATAAGGCGATGTACCTGTCCGATAAATTGTTTTGAAACATGCCACAAAAATGTATTCGAAAATTATTATTATTATTCTGGGAACGGGCTAAATATTTGGGAAATCGTCAGTTTTTACGATTAAATATTAACGGATTCAAAACGAATGTCGATGATTTTTATGGGGCAATGTGAGAAATGAGAGTATTAATCAAAAGACGGGGTTTAAAATCACTGGCATCATCTCGGCAAATGTCATTTATCTAATGTTCCCTTCCACTTCAGCCCTTCCTCAACCTGGGCATTTCCATAATGTTTTACAAGCCGAAAAAGGCCAATTCGGGAGTGTTTGGGTTCATGAGCCCCTTGTCAACCAATACCTGGTACTTGCATTTAAAATTAATTATTTAAGGATTAATTATTTGAAATCTATATGTATTTACACCTTAAATATAATTACCTGCAATAGGTATTGCGTCATTGTCGCCTACGTCACAGTCAGCTTCGTCCTCTTCATAGTCTCCAAGTTCAACGCGACGGAGTGGATCACCGAGACGGAGACGGAGGGCATCTTCAGAAACCAGTTCTCGTTCGGAAATGCGCTCTGGTTCTCTCTCGGAGCTTTGCTTCAGCAAAGCAGCGATTTGATTCCGAGGTAACTCCTTATTTAAACTTTAGCCAAATACTTACATACATACATACATGGTTCAAAGGAAGGAACGATAAAAAAATTGTTGCTACAATTATTATTAAATTGAGCCTAAACTATAGTGTTGGAATTGAGAAAGAAACTTAAAATGGCCAAATACTGGTAAAATCCGGTAGACATCATTTTAGCCGTAGCGCGCACCTGACCTTTAGCTGCCCGAAACACCTTTGCCATGTGTGTATAGTATAGAAAAAACTAAATGGTTGGGGCATTGTGAGGGAACAATGTATTTGAAAATGGTGTTGGACATTTTGAGGAGGGTTGGTTTTAGACATTTCCATGGGAAATATTCAACACTAAGTCTAAACTAAATTTGTTATGGAAAATGGAGCGGAGAAATTTGAGAAAGATGAAATTCCTAATGAAGTTCTCTTTTTTTATTTGCATAATGGCAGAGATCGGAAGTACCCGTCTACAAGAGAATGTTTGACTTCATGAGCGGGCCGAACCAGCTCAATGTGAAGAGCTACGACGAGGGAATAAAGGTTATACATATATAAATAGCATACTAAATTTTTTGTAAAGTTTTTTATAGTATGGAAAGATAATTGATATTTTTAATTTGCCTCGTTTCAAATCTTGCGACCATAGCTCGTCAGGGAGAAAAAAGGTACAATACTTAAATTAAGAACAAAATTTTCATGTGTTTAGAAATTAAATTTATTTAACACTGAAATGTGGTGCAATATATTTGATAGGGAAATACGCACTTCTGATCGAGTCGCCGAAGAACGATTATACGAATCAGCGGAAGCCATGTGATACGATGAAAATTGGGCAAAACCTGGACAACAAAGGTCAGTGTTTCTTTGTCTTTGTATCGGGAAATGCTAAAACACTTCTAAAAATATTATATTTACTAACACTTATGATTTTTAATGATTTCTATAACAATTCAATACATTTAATTGGTGATAATTTTTCACTCTATCTTCATCATTATGACGACGGCACCAAAAGGATTCGGAATTGGAACTCCACTTGGGTCTCCATTAAAGTAATGTTCTCACATTTATTTTTCTCAATTAGATAAATATTCCATGATTATCAATCACAATTTCTATTATTTTTTGAAGGCATCAAATAAACTTGGAAGTACTGCGATTGAAGGAGCACGGGATCCTGAGCAAGCTCGAGAGCAAATGGTGGTTCGAGAGATCCGAGTGTGACGCCACAAACAAGGTCAGAGATCTTCAACTCTGAATATTAAATAAAGTTAATTAAAATTATAATTGTTTTTTTTCTCTCGAGAGTAGCAAGAAACAACAGCCGGCGATGACGAGTTGTCTTTGGGAAGCCTTGCGGGTATATTTTATATTCTCATCTTTGGCCTGGTTTTGTCCATGGTTGTGTCCATCCTCGAGTTTTGTTACCATTCCAAAAAGGAGGCACAGAGATTGCAGGTGCAGCTTTAAAACATGCACCTAATTGAATTATCACTAATTGTCTTTTCAAAATAGCTAAACAATGTGAAATTCTTGTGCTTGTAGCTAAGCCTGACCGAGGCAATGAAAAGGAAGGCGAAGAATACCATCACTGGACCACTCTCAAACAACCCCAACACTGAAGATATACATGATTTCTTGTCCTAATTGCTAATAAAAACTTGATTCTTTTGTCTTAAAACTACAATTAAAATGATTTGGCACTGGATGTTCATTTACTTATTAATATTACGGATTCTATAGTAATTACAAATTAAATCTGTAGTCACATATCCGTACACGATCAAATACAATACCGATGCTTGTAACATCAAAAAGGTGCATTTTCGATACAAATCTGAATTTTCGCAGAATTTGCATTTTGACGGGAAATTGGTAATTATTACATCATTAAGATACAAGCGCAATCAAATTCATGTATTGTGTTTTAACTACACGTTTACTCGAGATCCAGATGTTTGAAAATAAGTATTAACTGGAGGTAATATTCGCATTTGCCTAGAAAATTCTCATCTTGTCCCATTTTATATAAAAGTGCAATTAGGTAATAGGGAAACATCATACTACGACTACACTAATGTTCGAACAATTTTCGTTGTCATGTCATCTTCTCCATAACGAATTCGAAAACTTATTATGAAAAGGCAAAAATTATGATTAATGAAAGTAAAAAAATACTGGCAAAACGCTTTTCCCACAAACAATATTTTTTACATTTACTTCGGCGCAGGTTGATTTTTCGGCAAGACGTTTGTTAACCAGCCTCGTTCACAACCTCTAATCTCATACCTGGATAACTTGGAGGACTTAAGGATTTCCCAGGTTGCAAAATGATGGGATTAAAACAAGCCAGGATCTTTACAAAGGTATTTAAACGACCTCGCAATCGAAGGTTAACCATTGCACTGCTTATCATTGGTGTAATTGCGTACATAGTACATGTCAAAGTATCCCGCCCGAGACCCCCAAAGCCAGCCGTTCCTAACTGTTAGTTGCCGTTTTAACTTTCATTATTTTTACAAAGATTTGTGCTGTTGGGGTCCACCTGATTAATTAATTATTTGATGCTTGATATTATAGATTTTATGGAAGGCGATTACCTAAAGCTAGGGTTTGTCGTGAGCACTCCGGCCTGTCGTATTTTGAACATCAGCGCCCACGATAAGGCCATGATATCCCTTTTGGATGAGTCAACTCGACCACGAAACTGCAGCATCAGGAACCGGAAGTGGACTTACACTAAAGGCTCAGTAAGACAACAAAAACAAAAATTAATCTTCTGTGTATTTTTACACAAATAAAAAACCTTTTTGAGAATGACTCCCAGGGCTGTTTTCATGTGTCCGATTTACTAAACTGTATCAGATATGAAACATTTCTTGTTCGTGTAGAATCTGATAATCAACTTGACCGCAATGCACGAGTCCGGGTACTCATTAAATTCCGTCAGTTGTTGCTATCAGACAATTCGCCGTGGCCCTTTCGACGAGAAGGCGAAAGCTGAAACAAAAGTCATGTATGTATCCAGATTTTAAGAATAAAATTGGAATTGGCCTTTGGAATGACCTGACCTTTTTGCACGACTTTTGACAGGTTTTCGAAGAAGTGCAAACCAATGAAGGTTGTGACACCGCTGAAGGACGAGTTTATCCGAGTGTTTTGCAGCCACAAGTACTGGCCACTTTACCTGGACGTCGTCTACCGAACTTTTCATGCCGTGGTGGTGCCAGGGAGGGCGTCTAGCAAAATCAGGCATTGGGAAAGGCGGCGAAATGTAAGCGGCACAGAGGCCAAGGCGATCGAGATTCCTCCAAACGTTCTTCTCATTGGAATTGACTCCGTGTCTCGGTTGAGCTTTCACCGGAATATGGAAAAGACGAGAAAGGCTCTTGAAGAAATCGGCGCTGTGGAAATGTTCGGTTATACTAAAGGTGAAAACTAAAAATTAGTTACACTAAGATTACGTATAGGACTATTTTCCATTGACTGTTTCCATAAATATTTTACAAGTTTTCATTTGCCAAGAGAATGAATGAAAATTACATTTGATAGTACTTCGACAGAAATCTATATTTTTTGTTGCAGTTTTGGAAAATACATTTCCAAACACCTTAGCATTCATGACTGGCTACTCGTACAACGAGATATTAACGCTGTGCTACTTTTCGAAAGAGACGCCACTCGACCTATGCCCTATGATATGGAAACGGTTTAAGAAAGCCAACTACATCACAGCCTACCTCGAAGACTCTCCAAAAATTGGAGCGTACAATTTTCGAAAGGCTGGCTTCCTGAATCAGCCAACCGACTACTACTTCCGACCGTTCGCCTTGGCAGTTTCTGACCACGAACCTAACAATGAATACGATGTACATACATACATGCATACACATGGCACTTTTGTTGTTTTCAAATACTGCAATTAAACAAGATAACTAACTCATCCTAATTAAATTCGTAGTGGAAGACCACAGGTTGCATCGGAAGCCAGACGGTGGACGACGCCATGCTCAGTTTCGTCGAAGGTTTGCAGTCCCTATCTCATAGGAATCAGACGCCTCTCTTCCTGTACTACTGGATTAACACCCTGGCGCATGGAGATGCCACCTCGGCTCGTTTCGGCGATGACACGTATGCCAACTTTTTGCGAAGGCTAAATCTCTCCAACTCAGTCATGTTTTTCATGAGCGACCACGGCTACCGGTATGGGAAGATAAGGACGACCTTTCCGGGCTGGTACGAAGAGAAGCTCCCAAATTTTTGGGTATATTTGTCGGAAGACCTTCGGAGAAGGTATCCGAGGTGGATGTCTTCAGTTCAGACAAACTCAGGGTTAGTGAACAATTTCTGAAAAAAAACTGAATTTTCACGTTACCCCAGTTTTGCGTTATTATGAGCCGAAGTGAAGAATTCTTTTTAGTATTTGATATCCAAATGCCCGAAAAGGTTTGGAAATTTTTATTCGTTCTTTTTATTGGTATCTTATCAGTTCAGTATAGGAACTGATTGGATTTTGGGGCTTATATGAAAGGTCTATATGCTTAACGAAGGTATAAATGACGAGAGAATAAAGAAATTCGTAGTCCGAATTTAAAATAAGACGCTAATTAATTAAAGTGAAATTATTTTATTCAAAAAAGATGATGTGGTACATATGTCATTCGACATGTCTGAAATGTTGTCACGAAAGTTTGGTCTACCAATTTTTAGTTTTGACCGTAAGTAATTGTTTGGTCACTTGGAATCGATTTTTGATTGCGCTAATTTTTTAGTAATTCGCAAAGTTTTAAACCAAGTCTAACTTTCACTAGACTCTGACTCTAGGGCTTATTTTTGTCGTCAAAAATGCCTTAATAAAAAACCTAATTAAACTTTTGCAGGAGGCTCACATCCCCTTTCGACCTGTACAAAACCTTGGAGCACATCCTGACAAACTTCACCTCGGTCAAAGGCTTTCCCCATGCCCTCACCCCGGACGGGGATGAACTTCGTCGAACGTTTGGCCAGACACTTTTCGAAGAGGTCCCCTCAACTCGGAACTGCATTCAGGCTGGAGTTCCTGGCCACGTGTGTGCGTGTGGAGCCCCAAGGAAACTCCAGCTAAATGATCGACATGTGGTTGAAGCAGCCCAAACTGCCGTTTTCCATGTCAACAAGATACTGTCCAAAGAATGTGCGCAGCTGGAGCTTTCGAACATTACGGCGGCGGCGGTAATGGACGACTTGCTGGAGAATTCTCCCAAAACTTTGGTGACAACGTATGTCGTCGCGTTTTACACTCAACCTGGAGGCTTCCTGTTCGAGGCGACTGTCGACTACAACCGGAAGCTGAAGAGCTATAAGGTTGTTGGAGATTTGCTTCGGATGGACGAAATGGGCAACGTGAAATGTAACAAAAATGCTTATATGAGCTTGTATTGTTTTTGCAAATAAAATATTTCGGAGCTATTATGAAGTATTTGCCTGAGTCTATGTAAGTCAAAGTTTTGTGAAAGCTGATAATATAAAATGTAGTCTTATACTTAAATTGCGAGCGTTTATATGTATGCACTCAGTACTCAGTATGAAAACTGATGGCAAAATATTTGTCCAAAAAAATTTCCGCTCGGCCCAGCCGCCGGAAAAACTAATTAGGTCCAAATATTTCGTATATCCCCTGCGAAAATGATGTTCATCATATTCTCTTCTTTGTTCTAACTGTTCCAAAATCATATTTTATATTTATATTCGTAAACATACAAATATTCTTATTGGATATTTGAGTACTGTTTTTGCAAATAAAATGCTAAACTATCTGTGATCTGCTGACAGTTTATGTGAAAGCCAATAAAAATTTAATCTGAAAAAAATCTAAGAGTTAATTTTGTGGCGTGTGTATACGTATTAATGCATGTATGGCCAAAAATGGTCAGTGTGAAACTCGTGCGAAGGCTGGAGGCGTGTTTTGTACATCGCAGAATAACGAACGGAAATTTTTTGAATGCACCCACGCACACAACTATTATATAAAAGTTTTTTTGATTCAATCTCGCTACAGATACAATTACAATTAACAGACTTGAGATACTTTTACCATCGACATAATATGTTACCAGTTAGTTACATCATTTGTGTCTAAACTTTAGGCCCTAAAGTTACGTACAGAATATATGTAGGTACCGTTTTATGCAACTTTCCTATTCAACTTTTCGTTTTGGTGTTGATGGGCACGATTTTCATCTACTTCGAACTTAATTGCATGTATCGTAAACTTTTTCCCCGAATTTTATTTATTTTGTTAGTAAGACCCTCCTCAGTTCGGTTTAAACCATCTCTATGGTAAGCCCTATACTTAAGTATGCATAAATTCTAAATAAATAGGTGTTGCAAACAATAAGCTTCAGGAGCCATGAACTTCACTCCATGCTTTGTTTCACTTCACCCCTTCATTATCTCAATCGCTGATTACAATCTCAGACAGCGCTGTCGTCATCCACCCACACACTTTAGAGGCAAAATATAGATTTTGGTGAACATTTTGTCTAAAAATTTCATGAATGGGTTCCACTTGTACCCAAGCTATTTAAACAACTTTGGATTCTAAAACTTCTTCAGGAATACAAAATTGAACTTTAAATTAAAATGATTTTGCAATTTCTGAAAATCCTTGCGATCATTCAATTTGCACGTAGTACGACTTCTATAAAGAGGACACCAAAAACAAGCCCAAACATACACATTCCAAATTTTTCAGCCATTCATAATTTGAAGGCCTACCTCCACCCATTCTGTTCAGTCCCGTAGGGACCTCATTTTCATGTTTTAGCATTTTTGACTAATGTTATTTTTAGCGGTAATGACAAGGTGCGTATGTGCACCTCGAGTC
>JAHZMY010002350.1:0-12078 GCA_027743915.1 Seira sanloemensis | reverse complement strand
AGGAGTTGTGAAGGTTCCTCGTGCGGCTTTCCTTCCCGGCTGGCTGACAAGTAACCGTGTGTTTTCGGATTTGTATGCTTGCTGCATGAAACAAGGCTTGCCAGAGCCGACTATTACATCTGATACTACCTGTCCGAAGGTAAATGGTAAGTGTAGGTCCAGCCACGCCGACCCCAATAAGCCAAAATTCCGCGCTGAGTGTTGGGTAGGAGAGGATTTAGTGACGAGTAAGTTTGTATTCTACTTATAAACCACCAGTTTAATTTTACCTTGCGCATGATAATTAAAAAGGTATTCATAGTGCAGAAAGCAGTTAGAAATTTGGGATTGGGAAACACTTTGGACCTTGTATATAATATATTTTTTTATTCCTGTTTTGTGTGTAAAAATTGTAGGTGGTGAGAGTGAAGTGGATATTTTTGCCAGAAGGGAAGCAGCCAAGGAAATGTTCCTGCTCATCACTAATCAGGATTATCGGGACACTCCATATGCTATAGGGACGGCTTGTAAAAGTGCACAGGAGTTGGCGTTTTCTGGCTATCCGACGATCATGTCGGATTTTGTAAGTCATGCACAAAAAATCAATGTTTCTGTTTCCCAAAGTTTATATTACAATGGTTAAGTCTAAGTGCATATTATATACAAATCTAACCATATTTTTTCTCCATGTGTGCTTGCAGAAAAAACTGTGGCTGCTCCAAAATAGGACAAAAAGGAATCAGTTGAGTATCCCTGAAGATGAGCGAGGAATCGATGACGCTTCTCATCTGGCTGACCTGGAAAAGGAAGTAGGCAGAAAAGGGGATTTGATTGCAAAGTTGGAAGCCCAGCAAAGCCTGAAAATCAGGGAGATCAAGAAGCCGAAGTTAAAGACAGGGAAAACTTTTAGGTCCGGTTCTTCGATTGTCAGGAGAGTGTCATTTAAGGAGAACGATGGAGAAATGGAGGAAGCGGAAAAAGTTGATGAGGACATGAACTAATAATCGTCAAACTTTTATTCTATTAACGATACTAGATTAGATTTTTTTACTATTAATCCTTTTTATGTCATTTAATTTTTTTATAGTAGCCTTTTGTAGATGTCTACTAATTTAGACGAAACGTTTGATAAAATCGACGGAGCGAAGATGGGCTTGTATTGACAATCATACAAGATTTATGACAATTCTAAGTTTGCTTTTGTTAACCTTTTTATTCGGATGTATGTAGCTAATTATTGTTATAGCTGAAATGTGTAGGGCTTAATAGGCTCGGGCCTTTTACATTTGTTTTGTATTTTTCGTATTTGATGAATTTATGTTTGAAGATATTTTATTTCATGTAAGTTTAACCGAGACTAGACGTTCTAGAATTAGAGTTACATGTGGATTTAATATATTACTACACTAGCAATTAAATATCTTCAAGCAAGGGAAAGAGTTTGCCCTAATGGCATTTACTATCAGTATGTATATCAGTAATTGAATTTTTTATAAGTTGATAAAAATGAATTCCGGTGATCAGATTGATGAATTAAATTAATTCTTGGTGTTTGAAAAGAATGAATGTTTTTGCAGTAATTAACTTTATTCATCATTTGACTCTAGCATTTCAGGTATTCTTAAGTCACTCAGGTAGCATAGACATTAAAATTAGTCCAGTTGCATACTATACACACGATACACCTACTCTGAGACAACAAAGATTCCTAAAGTTGGCCATCATCTTTCGATCCAATGTACAGTAATACTGCCCCAGCAACTTTCAGTCCAAAATACACGTCAAATTTTTTGCGGCAAAGTAAAGCTAAACAGAAAAGATTATTGAGCTGAAGTTTGCTACTGATAACTGGGTTTGGATACTTGGTTTGGAATTTGAATTCACCTATGCAAATTTAAAATACGAACTTGAACTTGTAGTTAATTTTAGACTTTCTACAAACAAAAGTTATTTTCGAAAAGTGAAACCTATAAAATGTAAGTTGAGGTGGACACTGAAAAAGTTTGGCCCTTTTAAAGTATGTGCTTTAACAACTTTTTGTTGGAATTGCATGGAAATAACCTTTACTTTTTGGTTACAGTTTAACTCTTCAAAGGACGGTTAATTTGTTCGTGTCACTGGTTTTTCCGAAGTCTTCCAATATTGATAAGCATGCAGCCAACTACATCGGGCGGAGACGGAGGACACGGAGCAAAAATGACTCGGCATCAATCAGTAAATGCTAATTCAGTTGGCGTTGAAGATGACAGAGTCCAACNAACGTTAAAGATCCTGCATGAAATGTCAAAGATTTTGAATTTAGGATTAGATGCTGAAGCTTTCGGGCTATGTGTTCGTTTGTGCGAAACAGGTGCTAATCCACAAGTTTTGGCAAACTTAATTAAAGGATGGAGGCAAGAAAAGGCAGATAAAGACAGTCAAAACAATGGAAACTTTTGATTACATAAAAATCTTGTCGCAGTTATGCAGCTCATTTTGTAATTCGTAGCCACTGCAAGTTGTGTTTATCTTCCATAAGGAATGAGTTTCCGTTTTAATATTTGCTAATTCCTGAGTGAACTATGCTCAACGTTTTATACTTATTTATTTATTTATTCATTTACATTACAACTTTAAAGATCAAACTGTTTATTCAAATTCTGTAATGTAAAGCAAAGATAGAGCTAGCACAGCAGTTAAGTATTTAAGTGTGAAGAAGTGTATTTAAATAACTAGACACGTTATTACTGTATAAAATATGTACAAACGGTTTATCATATAGGAATCGCAATAAAGTATCTCATCTCTACTTTGTAACAAAGAAAAAAAATTCGTGGCACGTATTTTGTCAAAATAAACTTATTCACACATCTGAATTAAATATAGAATCAACAATAACATTTTTATTATTACTTTATTTCAAATTCACAGCTCCTCCTTTATCTCATTAGACTTTTTTCCAGATGAACCTTTTCCAGGAAAGTTTTGACCTTCAAGTTGAACTTCAGCAATTCCGTCTTGCTCCAACAGGAAAGACTTTGCATCCCAGGCTTGAGAGCCATCGTGGAACAGAAAAATGGCACGGTTATCTTGTATAACGTATCTGTAATTATTCAAATAAAAAATTAAATGGTACATCATGTACCAAACTCGCCAGTAAAACAACCCTTAAACCAACCCGAGGAAAAAGTATTAACAAATTGACAGATGCAATTACCTTTCCGCCTGGATATGATTATTTCGCAGAGCACCCTGCCATAGACTAGTTAAATCCTCACACTCGTTTCTGGTCGGACTTCCGGCCAAATTAATAAACATCATCACGGTCTTGATTCAATTACCTTTCCGCCTGGATATGATTATTTCGCAGAGCACCCTGCCATAGACTAGTTAAATCCTCACACTCGTTTCTGGTCGGACTTCCGGCCAAATTAATAAACATCATCACGGTCTTTCCCTTTTTGGTCATCTTCATTATTTCTTCGGGGTTCAAGCTAGCAATCTATTTCAAAAAAGTTTAAAAAAAAACGGCATTGAAAAGCCCTGACAATAAAATTAAATATAACAAAATCAGTAAATATTTGATGTGTTCTTACATTTTTCAGATCTATCGGTGGGGCTTCTTTTGGTGGTCGCATGTATTCAGGAAGCTCATCGGGTGGCAAGGGCTCGTCGTCATTTTCCTAATTAGTAACAAAGAACATTTTAACATCCCAACAGTTCAATTTCATGTTATGAGATGGAAATAACAATTGAATTTGAATTAGTCAAGAGAGCACAAGAGACTTACCTCCCATTCTTCAAATAGACGCTCTAAATCAGCGTCTGTATAATCCCTCAGATCCTTTTTGGGCTTTGCCTTCTTAGCCTTAGCCCCCTCCTCCTTGTCAGTCTTGGCATATGCACTCGTTACAATAAAAATAATGAGTATAATAAATGGAAGTTGTTTGAGTTTAATTTTCCCCATAATTGTTAACAATCAAAGCGCCCCTTCACTAAACTGCCTAAATAACTTAACCATACGAAGCACAATAAAGGTCTACTGTCCAGTTACCCTACCAGGAAATTCTTAATGGAAGATGATGACACAGTGTTTACTCAGAACAATTAACCTAAACCACCAAATTCATTCCATGTACAAGACAAGGGACAAGTTAAAAAGAGATGTTTTGTGGCTAAAAAAGGATGTCCAAGGAAGTCGTAAGACTTGTTTGTGTGCACTTTGTTGACTACGTGTTCGATGTGAGAATAGCCGACAGACCAGCTGCTTCTGCATTTGTACTTCTTTATGCTTCTTGTCCAGCTCCAAAGGAGAAGGAAAATATCTACATTTCCGGTTTCATATCTCGTGGACACTGGATAATCCTAATGAAATGCGAAATAAGCGTTTTTAACATATAAAAATTGGGTGACTTTTGTAGTTTTTTTCTATGCACAATCTCAAAACTTTGTTCGCTTGAAATTGAAAGGGGAAGATTGTGGACATATTTCACATGCAAGAAGAGTGACTGTGACAAGTACTATAATAAGTGAATAAGTCTTTGTTCCTTGTTTCACATGAACCCGCTTGGCCTGTGCATAAAGCAATTGGTGTTACGATTTACGATTTAGAAAAGGTCAATATCACCACAGGTTGTACAGAAAATCTCATTGATGCTATAACGGTGCAAAGGTTTTGCATGAAAATTTCAAATGGTAAAATTTTTCTTTAGGTGGAATATTAACCATTTCATACAAATGGATAAAATGCGTTTCTGGAACAAAGGGTAGAATTATTTACATGTGCAATTTATTTGAAATTGACATATTTACGCAAACGCATTAACATATTGCTTTAGCAGACTTTATGTTACGTTAAGTATAACATTTTTTAAAGTGTACAGCAGTAAGATAAATTTGCAACGCTAATAATAATTTAACGCATTTTTTCATCAAAGCAGTTCGTGCAGATCCACTTATTTTATGGAGAAACGATAGGTTTTGTAGGTACTACAGTGCTCCTTCTCTACAGAGTTAAATACCATTTACAACATCAAAAAGAATGATTCAAATTATCAAATGTAATTACCGCTGAAGCAAGCGAGTTAAAATAAATCAAAATAAACACCAGCGCGTAATGAATCCTCATTTTCTGGTTGTCTCCTCCAACTTTCTATATGAGGTTACGAATAAAATAACTAGAACTCAAAGTTATAGTTTCTTGGAATACCCAGGTTTTGAAACTTCCTGGTTTTGAGACCTCTTACTCTAGAGCCCCCAAATTCAAGCTTGAATACAATGACACATTTGAATATATCGCCGTCTGTTTTCATTTTTTGCGACAAAACCAATTGTTTAGATTTGTAATTTATTTGAATCAAACATCTACACTTACTTACTTAAAGTAAACATTACTTAAAGTATAAGATTTTTAAAATTTGTAGAAGTAAGACAGAATTCAATAATTTTTGTGATTAATTAACGAGAAAAGCATATTTTGTAATGGTAAAATTATTTTTCAGCAACAGCAACTTTCGGTCCATCCTTATCTTTGGCTCTTCTCTACATATTTAAAAAACTATTTACAGCAATACAACTACAAAAAGATTTTTTTGAATTGTCAGAATGTAATTACCGCTGCAACTAGCAGATTCAAAGAAATCCAAAAAAACACCAGAACGTAATAGAGTTGCATTTTTAGTTGTCTCTTACGTAGAACAATGGACGTTTACAATCTTATTAGAACCTTACGTTTTAGCTTCTTAACATCAACGCGTCTGGATACTTTCAGATGATATAAGAATCTCCTTGAAGTTGATCACAAGTTTATTATTATGGTTTAAAAAACAAAAGAGCCGTACACATAAAACTATATCTAATTATTTTTATCAGTGCATATAATTTACTGCTTAATCGTTACATGTAAAACGTGTACACCAAACTTTTGTATATTTTGTATTACACGGACGTAAATGTATTTAACAAGCAATAACGGCCTACTAATAAGACAATAAGTCAATTACTTTTATGGTGTACATAAT
The DNA here is from genome assembly GCA_027743915.1 of Seira sanloemensis. Classification (NCBI taxonomy): domain Eukaryota; kingdom Metazoa; phylum Arthropoda; class Collembola; order Entomobryomorpha; family Entomobryidae; genus Seira; species Seira sanloemensis. The sequence goes on along the minus strand of JAHZMY010002350.1, from coordinate 6,100 downwards.
AATGTACATATTTTACTACTAAAATCTAAAATGCACATACGTCATGGGTGTGTACATACAGGGTGTTCAGGGTGTTTCAAAGATCTCGCTTTACCATTTTGTAACCAAAGATTTTGAATCTCAGTTTCCAAAGGTTGATGTACGATGTATTTAAATGGTCGAGCAAAACCTTTGAAACACCCTATACATGGTGAGGAGGTGCGCGCCGCCTTAGCTACGCAGGCCACATATCCGTTCTGCTTTTTCTGTTGATACATCAACATGTGCATAAAAAAGTTTATTTTGTTAATGTGATGACGAAATATATCATGTCAACAAAACGATTTAGTCATCATCATCATTGTGCTTGTCATCCTCGTGAGATTCGACAAAGAAGAAGAACGACGAGCCGACATAGCTGAAAAACTAGAAAAAGAAAGCAAAAGTTGTTAAAATCTAAAGCTGCTCCCAAATGCTCACATGATTTTCTTTTATAACCTTCCAAAAAAATGCCGTGTCGATAAACCACATGTTGCTTCCAAGACCAATGGGATCGGTTGTGATTTCTTCGACAACGCTCTTTCCACTAATAGGAATCGCGTCTTGATTAAACACCACATTTGTGTGACGTGATGTGGTTTGTAACCATCTTCGGAAAGTTGGGTTCTAAGAAATTTTAAAGAAAATAAATCCATTATTTTAATTAGAAAACATTAATTAAATCCAACAATCTCACACATACCACGCCGGCATCTTTTGCAGAAATAGCATAAAACGAGACTGACTTTGTCCCCCGACAGATTATCGACAGCAAGGACGATTTATTTTCTCCAGCAACGAGCCAATCAAACAGAGCATAGGAAAAGAAAAGCATGCTATCCAAATGCAAAAATTGAAACAATATATTCAAACGCTTTATCTTCAGAGAAAAGTCTCTCAAACCGTTGTACTTTTCCCAAATTTTAGGCAGCAGGTTGGCGACATTTTCACGGCTAGCTTTTCTTAGCTCGCTGACAAAATCAAGGCATTGGTAAAGCAGCGTAATGGCACAAAAAAGCGGAATATCCCTGATGAGATTCGCTACAGCGGTGGATACAACGTTAATGCTAATACCGAATAGTCCCATGCCAATAATTTTTGGCGTCAGATAATCGGAACCAAATCCGTATTCCCTATTAAGCGCCTCTGTCGCATTTGTTACATTGTTACGGCTCCAAATAAAAAGGGCGTAGGATGTTCTCCGGGAATATAGTAGCAACATATCCTCAATGTCCCAATCATCAAAATGATAGTTCATCTGTGAAACAGGCTGGTAAGCAGCAGAAACCAATGAGGTGCCTATGCAAAATGTCAAAATTGCCTGAGAACAAAAATACAAAATTTGTGAGACCAAGCACATTAATTTACCTAATATACTTTATATTGTAAGCAATGTATTTAGTAATGTATGTATACAAGATCTACCATTGTCAGTTTTTTCCGTCTGTTGGTACGACGACGCGTAATTTCCTTGATATGTTCTGGTTTGCAGCAAGCCAAGTACCTAAAGTACATGGGGAACAAGAGCCCGTTCACATAGTAGGCCAGGTTCACATAGAACCCCAGTTTTTGTTTTTCCCGATCTGCCAACAAGATTTGGTCCTTGACAAGTTGGGCACTGTAGGTTGTTGACATCAACGAGAGAATGGCAAATAGAACCTGTGTAAAAACGGAAATGCAATAATTTGACATTTTAATAATATATTTATTGCAAAAGCTTCATACTTTTTGCGCTAAATTTGGTGAATTAATGTCCCCAGCAAGCTTGAGAGGGCTTGCGCATAAGTAGTACATTGCATCCATGTACATTTTTATTGGGGAGTCGGAAAGTTCAGAAGACTCTTCATCTTCAATTTGTATTCGGACTTCCGCTTCATGTAAAAACGAAGGTTTGTCAACCGCATCTTGACCTTGGCTCAGATTTTGTGAGCCAACCACTCCTGAGTCATTATCTGTCATGGCTACTCGCGTTTCTCTGTCACTTGGTTCGATTCTAATCTTCTGTTGTTCACACTGTCCATTTACTCTGATTACGAAAGCGTTGTAAACGGTCCCGTCATCAGTCGGCGTTCCATTGCCTCTAAGTATCAGCACATTTTCATCTTTTCCAATTGAGATACGTTCACCGGGGGCTTCACGTCTTATCAAAGTTGTACTACTTGCGCAGTTTTCATGACGAATTACTTTTTTGGTGCCAGCAGCAACTACTCCTGCCAAGTCTGGTATATCATGGGCGTCTGACGATATACTTTCAGCACACCTTTCTCTGCCATTGGTCTGCTCCCCTCCGTCTTGTTGACCCAAACGGCGAATCCTGTTTTGAATATTCTTCGTGGTAAATGTGTCGAAGAAGCTGTGACCAGGTATGCTTCTGGCTACTTCACTAGTGTCTAATGGTACTACTCCTGCTGAGGCTCCATGATCGCTCTTTGAAATTGTGCTTGGAATCCAAGCAAGCTTATGAACGTAGCTTTGGGCGTGTGTGGTAGGTGTGCGGTTATCCCCATCCCTTTCCCAATTAACATCATCTACCCTCAGCGTCTCATTGCTATTGAATGGAACTGGAACCCACTCTGCATTGCCGTAGGGCTCAGCCCGTTCTTTAATTTCCCCTCCACTTTTCCCGGCTCTGGTTTCACCTACATCTTCTCGTATCCAGAATACACGCGGAACCTCAGTCTCAGAGTCATCATGTGGTTGCGTGGGAGGGGTGTATGCTTCTCTTGTAAACTTTCTCTTGATCCACGCGAGGACAGACAACCTGTTGCTAATTTGTGCAGTTTGCGCTGCTTCTTCAAGTCTTTCATTTTGGTTTAGAGTTTCACTCCGGACTTCATCTTCATATTCAATTTGAATCACAACGTCGCTTACGCTTGCAATATCATGGTCACGGGCTCTTGCATTTATCGATGGTTGTGGATTGCATTCTTCTTTATTTCCAACGTAGATGGCAGCGATGCTATTGGATGCGTTGCTGTGTGGTGGTGGTGGTGGTGAAGGTGTGGACGGGACTAAGCCCGGAAGCTCCTTTGCTACCCTCGCTGTTGTGGGTCGGCTGGTGCTACCACCACCATCTCCGTCGTTTATATACGGTTCCATTTATTTAGGTCATTTTCAAGGGATTGCTGGGGAAAAGGGAGCATCAAGTAAGTGACTACAATTCCATGTTTAAATACACGCATTAGTATAAGTTTCGTTACTCACATATTTGAAGGAGTTGGGAGAAGTGGACATGCTTTTCCTGCTTTCTCTTCAAGGCTGTATCAACGGGGCAAAAACGAAAGCCGTGGGTTGGGTTTTGCTATATTCATTGATTGACTTTGTTCTGTTCTTTCCCCTGAATGAATGTACTCGGTCTGGCCTTGTGTTTGCCTAGTTAATGCAGTGACTTGTAGCTGCTATTTGTGAAAGTAGGTTCATGTTGACGGGCGGGATGATGTGATGCAATCCTTTTTAAAATAGATAGCTTAAATATACACCATCGACATTTTTCTTTTATGAATAAAGTGGCATAACCAGATTGAAGTTTAAAAAACCTACCAGTTTCCCACCAGTGCATGACCAAAAACCAATTTGTGGCATTTTATAGATTTTCATAATTTCACTTGTACCGGGGTGCATATCGTTTTACTTTCCGATAGTCAGTCATTTCACTTTAACAGTCGAGCTCAAACGATGGTTAATTCTGCACTTTGTTAGTTAAGTTTTGTCACAAAGGCACTATTAAACGCTTAGTAAGTGAAGATAAAAACACTTGAAAACTGAAAATTTGCAATAGAGCAAAAAAAGTGTTCATTATCGAAATAAAACAGGAGGAGCTAATCTGCATGTTTGTTTGTCAATCTTTAAACGCGCCAAGACATTTTAGAAATTAGGCAGATTTTTAATGCACGAAAATGGAACCGTTAAACTGCGGCTTTATTTTAAAATGAGATCTGAGATTCTAATGTAAGACTAGTAACTCACGCAAATTTTATCCTAGTATTTATGTACGAAAATTTCTGCCTTCACTCTGGTCAAAGTTAATTTTTATTGAATGACTACTTTAAAATTATTAATATGTATAAGAATTTAGATTTGGACTTTTGTTTTTAGTGGAAACGATCTGAGAAGTAATTTCCCAAACAGAAAAGATATAGAGATCGTAGTCACTCGAAAACTTTCACCATATTTGTTTTGCAGAAATAAGCTTTTCCACGTCATACAAGTTCCTTTCAACTGTCCAACTCTCTCCTTCGCTCTCTGATGAGAAACTGACACCAAAAATTTTAACCCTTCCCATCGTCTCATATCCGGTACTTCCTTTAAAATCCGACGGGCGGGGACCAGCAACTCTTTGGAGTAATGTATTGAAGCAATAGTCCTTAAACTGTTAAAATGGTGTCAGTGATGCATATTATCATTCTGCACCTGTGTGCTTAAAATAACGTATATTAGCCTATTCATTTTGTTGGGTGAAAAATGGACTCAAGATTTGTATATGTATTCGTAAAATTTGTCGTTTGTACTCATGTTTGGAATGATAGGATAACGTGTGACGTAAATAAAAGCGGAAAATAGTTATCCTTCGTGTTTGAAGGAAAACCATGATGGACAATTCTTTGTCTATTATTTCCAGGTCCAGTTCCTTTGTAGAACTTCTTGAGCTCTCCCACTTCAATTGAATATATCTAACCTAGGATGTGCATGCTAAAGAGAAAAGGGGTAGATCAACCCCCTGCAGTGTCACTGAATTAAAAATGTATGCATTTTTGTATGATTTTAGTCTTACTTGGAGAAAGTATTTGTTTCCGTATAGAAAGTTTGACTAAAGTACAAAAAAGCTTAAAGGTGCAATATTCATTGCACTGTACTGTTTTAGCACGATAACCCCTGTAAATGGCATATTTCATAAGAATGATATGTGCACTAGCTTTCCCTGTATCTTATTTCTTTGTATTTAATCCGTAATGTTGAAACAGAATACTAAATAGAATGACCTCGACGGAACTGATATATGGAAGCAGGTTAGAGCTAAGAAATAAACTTATATGCAATAATATCGTGATCTCATTTGGGTTCACTCATAGAGAAACCATAACCCTCGAACAAAGACGTCGTTTTGCATATACTTTTAGTAAGCAGAAAAATGGCGACCAAACTTTTTCCGAAAAAATACCATTATTTGTCTGTGTGATTATCAAGCATGAAAACGAGAATAGATGAAGGGTTTATTTCGTTACAATCCCAAAAGAACGATTGGCCCATGTTACCTACTTACATTTTAAAGACATTTTAGCTTCCTCATAATGCGTCATTCTCTGTCATTTCAAGTCATAAGAGCAAATGCACATCTTCCTGCTACGAATACCTACTTGGGGCTATCTCATGTACAGCACTTACTTACACACTTTTCAGTTCCCGACATCTGGAAAATAGGGACGAATTAGACAAAAAGTTATTCATTAATTTTTGCTTAAAACTCAAAAATCATCATACGGATATCTGCCTTATCCTTCCCTGTATTTGTATGCAGAAGCATTCACTGCTTTTTTAAAAAATCGTTTTTCAGACTTACGTCCAACGCCGCAATATTTACTCGTGTTTGTAGACATTTGACGATAAATGAAGAAAGAAAGGGTTAGATGGCTTCTGATGTGTTTAGAGCTCTCATGCAAACCCCCCAAAACTATGCACCGAATAAATATACCTAATTTCAATAAAACGGGTCATGCAAAATCTGAAAAAGTAATGTATGAGCTAAGTGCGTTATTTATTTGCGTACTTTCATAGATACATTTTTATGAGAAACATTATTGCAAGTACTTATATTTACGTACCAAATGCCTTAACTATATGTACTTATTATGTACATTTACTTATTGACTTATTGGATAGACTTAAAAACGGCTACACTATAAAAATTATGTGCATAATTGGCTAAGTACTCAAGCGCTTTTATTCAGCGGCTACAACACTACGGTTTGACTCTGCTGGACTTTTTCGACCGCACCTTTGATTGTATTGGCACGCTGGCACTTGGAACTACTAATTTAGACTGTTTTGCGATAGCCTGTTTGGAGGTAGAAGGAATGGGCTGTTT